>JANITW010000008.1:23203566-23227399 GCA_027564335.1 Erythroxylum williamsii | reverse complement strand
TAATTAATATTGTGGTTTTGGTCAATTTTAAAAACTAAATAAAACAAAAGAAACAAAACTCATTTTAAAAACATAGCTGTTGGAACTGAGATAACGTGGCAGACAGGGACAGCATGTCCCTATCCTACCTTTTTAGGAGGGACAATAAATCTTGTCCCTGTCTACCGGAGACGGTAGACAAAAATTCAGAAACAGTAACCAAAGGCTCACGGGGGCAGAATTTTTTGGTCCTGTCTACTATCCCCACTGACAGGGACAGTAACCAAACACAGGGTTAATGTACTAGGAGTGTCTATAGCTTGGGTATCCTCATGCACTACCCCTATTACAGCTCGAGCATCTAGTTGTTATGGGGTAGATGATGATATCGTAACTTTAGTAGGTAAAGGTGGTACCTAAACTCTAAAGTTTTATGCGATCCTGAGCAACACCTCCTCCATCCATCTATCTTTTACCTCCAACCATGTCATATGCTCCGTCAACTCACACTGTTCATCCTAAATAATATGTTGTATTCTTAAGATCTTTTCAATGTATTTATCCAACTGGGCAATCTTTAGCTGCTCCTAACATCAAGGTGTTGGCGATATCTTTAGCTGCTCCTAACATTAAGGTGTTGGCGATCTCCTAACTTGGTCATACTCTTTAAGGAGTCATGTTTGGCCTCTCTTGTTGACTACTGCAAGGAGTCTAACATGGATTGTTGCTCTTATATATTATAGTGTCCCTATTTGCTCCAATAGTTATTTGCTTATCCTAAGCTCCAACTAGTTTATAAATATCACCTATTGGCCCCTATCTTTGAGTTACTGTATGTATATTATTCATTATAGCTAGACTCAAAGAAATTATGGTGTCAAAGAGTCTTATATGTGATAATATTTCAAAGACTCCCATCCTCCAAGCCAAACGAGTCACATAAGGCCCAATACTAATCAATTCTACCTTCTTATCCTTAGACTAATGCCTAAATATTAAGCAATGCATGCCCTAGATGAATAAACACCCACTCTCTTATACTCCACAATAGAAAACATCTATAGTCCCTATAACTCCAATTCTATCGCCTCACCCACTTAATTTATGACTAAGTATGGTGTGAACATACTTGAGAGCAAGTATCTTAATGTAGATGCCTCAGACTAGCAAGGATCATAATCCTTTTCACTACTTATACTACTCAAATAATTTCTAGTCTCCATATCATTTGGAAAATCTACTCTCAGATCTAAATAATAATAAGGTTCTATAAAATCATGATCATATAAACTCATCATAACAGAAAACTTAATGTAGCTTATCCTCATCTTTTCCAGCGGTAACTTGAACTAAATGGTGTTGGGCTAATTCCAACTAAAGTGCCCCCCTTTTTCCAGAAATAAACTGGCAAAACTTTAGCGTAAGCTCCCTATAAGCAGGCTCTTTGTTTCTCAAAAAATACAGACCATGCTCCTATACTTATAAAATCTCAAACTTATTGCATCAAACCCACTTGCTCCAATGCTTCTCAATTTATAAACTTATTTGCCTAAATTTCATGTCCTTTAATATTTGAAATTGATTTTCATAAGCTCCAGTATTGAATTTAAGCATCTCATGATGTGTAAGTGAAGGTGGAACTACCTCTCAAGCTAAAGGTGACCGAACTCTAACTTGTTATCTGGAAGAGCCTTTACCTCTCTGTCCCTTTTGTGGCTTCTCTTTGTCTCTTTTCTACTGTGTCGCTTTTATTCTTCATGTCATCATACCTAAAAGAAACAAAGTGGAAAGTAAAGAATATAAATACTAAACAATAATCTTCCCCACACTTGACTTGTGCAATCACTATTAATTACGTAATTTCAATATGAAAATAAAACATAGGTGATGATGGACATAATTAGACATTAAACTAAGCTGTAAATGTTAATTATATTCATAAAAAAATTAAAAAGAGTAACCTAATGGAAAATTTGGGAAAACATTGAAACTTGGAATAACAAACCAAAATGAAGTTAAATGTATAATTACAAATTACAATTACTGAAATTTAGAAATAAAATGAAACTATGTGAATAAATAAATAATTAAAAACTAAAATATGTGTAACATAAAAGGGCGATATATTTAAGTGAATAAAAACTAACAAAATGAAAGAAAACAATAATTTGTGCATAAAATAAACGATGCACAATCAATTCATATATACCAACAAACACAAACAAAAACCTAAATTAAAATTTTCAAAATCCTAGTGCAATATGAAAATAAATCCAATAATCTATAAAGACAACTGTTATATTCAACTTAAAATCACAAAAAAGAGGAAAATAAGATTAGTTATGTCTAGGATTGCAAAAAATGAAAGAATCTAGCTATAAACTCATAAGCACAATAATGTTAGAGAAGTTTCAAACCCTAGATGTGAAAGTCCCCCAAAAATTGAAGAGTATAAAATAAAAAATGTCTAACAATAAAAAATAAGGTCACAAGTGATGTGGGACACTCTATACTAACTCGTAGGGTCACAAAAAAGAAAGAAAAAAGAAGAAGTGAAGTGGGTTGAGAAAAGGAAAAAGGAGTCGGACATAGTTTATAGACATGGTCGTATCCAAGACTGTATAAGTCACTAGGCATGTGTTAGGATGGACAAAGACGTATTTATGTGACACATTCAGAATAAGTACAAGACATGAGCATATCCAATGATCATGTAAGTCACTAACCCATATAAAAAAAATTTGAGATTTCACATAACAAACACTAACTTATCTAGTGACCGTACAAGTCACTGGACCCGTGTCAAACTTAAAGCAACATATGTGGGGACACGCCTGTCTACACCTTTGAATTCTTGGACACTTAGAATTTTCCTGTTAACCTCAAGCTAATCATTTTAGAAACACTAACAATACATAAAGTAGGACAAGATCATTGAAGATGTTCATAAACCTAAAATAAAACCCTAATCTAAATGTCTATTTAACATAAAATAAGCCATAAATAATAAAATCCTAGAACTAAACTCTAATTTAATTAAAAAACAAAGAATCAATATAACCAACAATTATCCTAATTCTTAGGTTACGTCCTAAGCAACATTTATTTAATATCCTTAGCTAGAGGTGTCCATGCATAATTGAGGTAACTTATGAAGATTAAGCTCCTCCCTAATAATGTCAAGTTCACCTCTAAGATACAGTTTCAAATGATGGTCATTCACTTTTAAATTATTTTTTTATGGATGACTACATTTACTATGTCGTATGGAAATATCTTTTTGATAGTAAAGGAATCGAACCATCTTAATATTAGTTTACCTAGGAACAAGCTTAAGCAAGAAATATAAGCACTAAATCTCCCTCATTAAATTGCTTGATCCATCTAGTCAGATATGTTTTGACATGTTCCTAGTATAACTTGGAGTTCTTATGTGCCATCAATTGCAAGTCTTCTAACTTGTTGACTTGTAACTTCCTCTTCTCACTTGTAAGTTGAAGGTCAAAATTCACGAGTTTAATGGTGCAATATGCCTTATGTTTTAACTACACAAGTGTGTGATATGCTTTCCCATAGACAAGACTATATGGTATAATGCCAATTGATGTTTTATACATCATTCTATAGGCCCATAGAGCATCATCTAACTTAATTGACTAATCTTTTCTGTACTGCTCTAAATTTTTTTCCATAATATGTTTAAATTCCTCTTAGCTACTTTAACTTGACCACTAGCTTAAGGGTGGTATGGTTTTGCAATTTTATATGTGATTCCATAATTTTTAAGTACCTTTTCAAATCGCATATTGCAAAAAATTTGTGCCTTTATGACTAAAAGTTGTTTAGTTTTGTCAAAGAGTGAAAAAATGTTTTCAAGAATTTTACTACATCCCTAGCATTATTTGTAGGTAAAGCTTGATCTTCAACATATTATAACAACTAGAATGTATCTATTACTAAACAAAACTAGAAAAGATCATAATATCAAATACTTTACATGCAAGAAATTTTTTTGAGGTATCTTATCACAATGAGGGATATTACTTAATCGTTGGCAATACAAAGATATATACCTTTGGGCATCCTAAAAAGTTAAGGGCCAATAAAAACCTAACTCAAGAACTTTCTGCGCCATCTTATTTGCACTATGGTACCCTATAATTGGTCCAATATGACAATGTCTTAAAGAAGATATGTACCCCTCTTCTCACAATTTGATCTATATAAATATGAAGCAAATATGGATCCGCCCAAAAATAGTCCTTAAAATTTATAAAGAATTTCTTCTTTAGCTAATGAGAAAGACCTTTTAGTAAGATATTAGTTGCTAAATAATTTGAAAAATCTACAAACTAAAGGATTTTAGAATCACCCATCTCGTCCAAATTGTATAGGCACTCTTTTATAAATGAATCATATATGTCTTCTTCATTCAGCTCCTCTAAATGTGGGTTTTCTAGGTGAGATAGATGGTCTGATGTCAAGTTTTCAACTCCCTTCTTGTCCTTAATATCCAGATCAAATATTGGAACATCAAAATCCATCTAATTAGGATAGGTTTAGTATTTGGCTTATAGTAAGTGTAAATAATAACTTGTGACTAGACTAGGTAATGTATAAATTTATCAACCTTTGTTAGCAATTTTTCTCTATGGTAATATACGTCTCTTGAGCATCTGTCAAAGTCTTGCTAGCATAGTAAATTGGTTGAAAATGCTTGTACTTCCTTTATCCAAGTACTTTACCTATTATAAAGTCCCTTAAGAATGTTAAAATATCTAAGCAATCTTGAGTAAAGTTAAGTGACACTTCTTTTTCCAACAATTTAGCTAAAGGCCTAGTAATGTTAGAGAAGTCTTTAATAAATCTTCTATAAAAGCTCACATACCCTAAAAAGCTTCTAATAGCCTTAGCCAGATTAGGAGGTGATAGTTTTTTAATAGTTTCTATTTTGGCTTTATCTACCTTAATACCATTATATGAAATTTTATGGCCCTAAAATGTGCTCTGTTGTACCATAAAATGGAATTTCTCCCAATTCAACACCATATTAGTTTCCTCACATCTCTCAAGAACTCTTTCTAAATTATAGAGGCATGAACAAAAAGAATAAAAGAAAATAAAAATCATCTATAGATATCTTCATGTCTTCAGTTGGATCAATAAATATAACCATAATGTTAATTTGGAATGTAGTAAGCACATCACATAACCCAAAAGGCATCCTCCTATTAGCAAACATATCATAGGGGTATGTAAATGTTGTTTTCTCCTAATCTTCCAAAGCAATGGGAATATGAAAGTGGCCTCAAATTCCAACCAAAAAGTAGTAGTACATGTTTTTGACTAGCTGCTCTAACGTTTAGTACACAAAACGTAAAAGAAAGTAGTCTTTTTAGACAACATCATCCAAATTCCTATAATCTATGGATACTCTCTATCCAGTGATGGTTCTCATATGAATCAATTCATTATTTTCATGGTACTACCATCATTCCTCCTTTCTATGGTACAAATTGCACATGACTCACTCAAGAACCATCATAAATATGGCAAATCAAACTAGTATATTGGAGTTTAATTACCTATAACTTTACCAATTCCTTCATATTGGGATTCACCCTCCTTTGAGGCTGCACATTTGGATTGAAATCATCCTCCATAATAATCTTATGAGTGCAAGAGGGGTTGATTCCTATAATGTTAGAAATCTTTCGAGCAATGGCCCTTTTATGCTTCTTAAGCATATTTAACAATTTATCTTTTTGATTCACCTTTAAAGTTGAAGAAATAGTCACAAGAAGCTTAAACTCTTCTATGAAAATACATATTCCAAGTGATGATACAACTTCTTCAACTCTAACTATGGCAGTTCTTCAATAGAGGGTTTTAGCCTCTTCTCCTTGCTTCTATCAATCTCTTCAAACTCTTTTTTTCCTCACTATAGATTCATTAGCCTCTAAATAGGTTACTTACTCTTCCTTTATGGGGCTATCCCCATTTTCCTTCTCATCTTAAACAAGGCACAACTCAAAATTGTGCATAACATCTAAAACTACAACATCAATGATATTGATAAAATAGAGAGTATCATCATGTTTAAGGAAATGTCTCATGGAATTAGATATTTTAAAGGCAACCTCTTCTTTACCAACCCTAAGAACTAGTTTGTCGTCAGTAACATCATTAGTAGCTTTAGCAGTGGCTAGGAAAGGTTGACCTATAATTAAGGGTACCTCAATATCTTATCCATATTCAACTAATAAAATAAATTTATTAACTTTAATTAGCTCATCCTCAATACTACCCCTAGGATTCTTAACTAATCTATACGCTAATTACATGCTTATCTTAATGGGTTTTGGTTCCCTTAATCTTAGTTTCTGGAATAATTTACAGGACATCAAGTTAATACTAGCACCTAAATTAGCTAAAGCTTTTTCTACTAACAAAATATCAATTAAGCAAGAGATAGTAAAACTCTATGGATTTGTAAGCTTCTTAAGTAACTAGTTTTGTAAAAGAGTCAAGCACTCTTTACTCAATGACTCTGTAGCTAAGTCCTCAAACTTCCTCTTGTTAGATAATAATTCCTTTAAGAAAATTACATACTTTAGCATCCGCTAGAGAGCCTTAACAAAAGGTAAGTTAATATGAACTTAATTAAAAAGTTTAAGAAATTTACAAAACATCTCATCCATACTGTCTTTCTTCAACTTAGTTGGACAGGGGATGGTGGCCTAGAATTGCTTAACTTTTAGAGGATGCTTTTCTTCTTTAACATTTTGTTGACTCCTTTTGTCACTATCCTCCTCACTTTGGGTTTTTTTTCAACTTGTAATTCCTTTATGCTCTTTAAGGTAACTGCCTTCACATGTTCTTTACGATTTTTTTGATACAATTAGGCAAACTCCCTTGTTGTATTTCGAAAACTACTGTTACATACTAGTCAATATGGTTTTCCAACTTATATATAAAAGTCATTTGATTCTTTAATAAAGTTTTAATAGCTTGAATTCTCAACTTTAAAATCTGGATAAATTTATTGGCTTCTTTTTTTTAGGTGGGTGTCATTGAAATCTTAAAGGAGTACTATTCCTTTGGATTCTTCAATCGCCCAAGAGATATTCATATGATTCCTCAATCATGGATTATAAGTGTTACTTTAAGATTATTATGGGGTATAAGAGTAATCCCCGTTTAGTCTACAAGCTCAGGCTTTGTTATAGTGTTTGATGCTTGACATTCTTGACTTAAATGCCCTATCTTACATACTTTATATTGCATTAGTTAGAATAGTTGGGAGTTCATTATCGACCATCAATCTTTTTACTCAAAGCTTCAACTTAGCCTGCCAAAGTTGTAATTACATTTACATCACAAACTTTGACTGACTTGTTATTTTTTGCTCGAGAAGAGAACCATTAATAGTTGTTCATTTCTATGTCCTCAATGAGATCCTAAGTTTCTTTTTATGTTTTATTATTCAATGTACCCCCCAAATTGTTACATCAATCATCTGCCAAGTTATTTGATTAAGTTTATTGTAGAAAGTGTGAATTTGTAACCATGGTGGTAAAATATGATGTGGGCACTTCTTTAACATCTCCTTAAATCTCTCCATGTATCATATAGGGTCTCTGGATCAATATGAGCATAGGAAGAGATATCATTCTTAGTTTGACAGTCCTGGCGAGTGGAAAATACTTCAGAAGGAATTTCTCTATCAACTGGTTCCATGTGGTGATGAAAGATTCCCTAAGTAGAGAATTCAACCATTTTTTGGTCTGGTTCCTCAAGGAGAATGGAAATAATCTCATTCTAATTACATCATTAGTGGCATTATTGGTCTTAAAGATGTCACAAGTATATGTGCATTGGCATCCTTATCTATAACCCATCAAACTAGACAAATTGATGCATTATATAAATAATCTTTGGTTTAATTTTAAAATTATTCTCAGTAATAATTGGCCTCATGATATTGAACTCTGTCTTGTTCAAGTCCAACTTAGCATAATCAGACATTGTCTTTGGTTGGTCTACTATAATTTCGAATTCTTCGGTTTCAATTTGGTGTTTTGATTCCTCTATCTGTTGCTCTAGCTTTACCTCTTTAAGTTGGGTGGCTCAAAGATTTCTAAGAGTCGTCCTCTCTATATCTGGATCTTCTTTAATCAAATTAGATGGATTTCCTCATGTCATCAACTATCCCTAAGGCCTGCAGGAGCAACAAAACACATGAGTAAACAAAATAACTCAACAAATTGTAGATCATAAATGAAAAGAACAAAAAAGAGAAATAATGGTCATATTAATAAAATTTAGGTTTTCCTAATATTATAGTCCTCAATAATGGAGCTAAAAACTTGATATATAGAATCATTCCCAATAGATCCATAAAGGCAAGTGTACCTATCAAACTATAGTATATGACATTGAATGTCAATCTCATAGGGACTACAAATTACTAGTGATTACTTCTTTTATATTATCTAACTGATAAAATAAGGTGATAGTTTAATTAAAGCGTTAAAACTAAACTAAAATTCAACACAACTAACAACTAAAAATGCAAAGCATATATTGACCAAATCAAATAAGCAGTACTTAGGTAATGAATTCATTTAATATGTCTTAAGTTATTAACTCTTTATCATGCAATTTAATTAAATATCATCGGCTCATGAAAATTCCTGCTTTATGTTAATATTTTTCTCAAGATTATTAACACCCAATCCTAGGTTGATTAACTGAAATATTTTTATAGTTAAAACCCCTAAGATCGCTTTAATCCATTTGTGAATTTCACTATTAGATTTGACAATAATCTAGAAGATTTATGATAACTTATCTCTAGGATTACATGTAACTTTATTCAATTATATCATATATATTTATGAAAAAGATTTCTCAATCATAATTACATGAAATCATACATGAATATGTAAATTAAAAATCAAATTAAATTAAACATAAAGTCAAATCACAAAATCCATCCTAAGGCTCATCCCACTTTAGTACTCAAAAAATTTTGTTCATAAAAAAAGATAACATAACCAAAGATTAAGAAGAAGAGCTGAAAATAAGAAAATCCATCATATATCCCCTTTTCTCTGATAGAATCCACTTAAACTTTGATGAAAAGATGCTTTTCATTCGGATCTTTGAACCAATTTTCATTCTCTACTGCTTTAAGGATTAAAATTGTGTTAAAAACTAGAACTGTTTTAATTGTCATTCTTATTATTTTAATGAAAATACACTCTCTATTTGGATCTTTAAATCAAAATTTTCTTCTCTATCACTCTAAGGTTAACAATTGTGTTAAAAACTCGAACTCCTTTAATTACCTTTCTTATATGCCTTATATTCTTTAAAAATTAAGGTTTTGCACTAGACATAGTCATAAACATAGGCATGCCTAATGATTGTGTCCCTCAATCTCACTTTAATACTCAACAGTCATGCAAGAACACAATTCTAGCAACTGACATGGTCTATGGACACTATCATATCTAATACTAACACAGACGTGTCTGACACCAACGTGTGGGTGACCATGTAAGTCTTTATAATTGTGTACGAGTTGAATGATGTGTACGTTCCATACAAATATAATAATGTCCTTTTTAGATAGCTTCGGTTCTTCAATTTTTTAACCTCAATTCTACCTAATTTAGAGATGTCAATGGGTCAGGCTAGGCTAGAGTGGCCTTGGCTCGGCCTGGCTCGACCACAAGCTAACCGGGCTAACCCAGTCCACTATATATTTTTAAGAAAAATGTAAAAAATGACGTCATTTTTAAAGTAACAGCTGGGCCACAGGCAGGCCCACTTGACCTTGACCCGTGGCCTAGTCGAGCTAACCATGGTCAGCTCATGGCCCGTCTGTTGCCCGATCAACTGGGATCAAAATAGAGTCGGACCCTTTTTGACATCCCTAACTTGATTGTTGTTCCTTTTAACCTATTAAGGGAATTAAGACCTAAAAAGACAATAAGAACAATTAAGTACCAAGAATTAAAAAAAAACATTCAAATAAACAAGCAAAATGTACTAAATATAAGAGTAAAAATATAGTCTGTTAAGTATTTATCAAGATTCAACTCAACTAGAAGCAATTAATATCCCAAAGGCTTTTGTGGTTCTTAACCACAAAATTATGTTTCTAGCTTTCAGCTATAATCACCTCTCATTATTGTTTATGAAAATTCTCTTTGTTCAAGATTGAATTTCTCAAATTCATTATCTTCAAAACCATTAAACAGTATCACTTATTATGGCAATTGGTGTTTAGTGTCCTATCATGGCTTTTAATTTGACTTGTTTATGAAAGAAAAAGGAAGGCTTGTTGATTTTCTAGATTTCTTATTATGTAAACTCATAACTCATAAATGTCTTTTTTATATTATTATAAATATCGTACCATACCGATTGGTACTAATCGATATCGACTTTAGTGTCACTTGATAACAACTCTTTTAGTTGGTACTGATTATACTAACTAGTAACCAAGATACCAGCTAGGATTATTATTTTTAAAAATATTAAGACTAAATTGAAAAAAATTCTAATTTTTTATATAAAATAACAATTACCTATACAGAAAAGGAATATGGTAAAATTATTTACAATTTATTTAATAATTAACTAAATATATTAGTTTAACATAATTTTAATATTTTTTAAATTTATATATTTCATATTAACTACATATACTTGTTAGTGTATACATGTGAAAAATTTTTGTAATAACTTTTGAAATACGTAAAGATAATGTTTGAAATTAAATTTTATTTATTATAAATGTATATTTTTACTTTAGCTATTAATTTTATATCTATATCAAAGTTAAATGATCTTTTTCTCATCTTAATTTATGAGAAATATGTCAAAATAATATTAATAAAAATAAAAATACTTTTATATTAAATTTATATTATTATAATTTCTTAAGATAAGATTGAGGTAAAGTAAAAATATCTAATATAATATATTAAGGTATTGACCGATACCCATATCGTATCATACGATATTTCTTGAGATAGGATTGAAGTAAAGTAAAGAATTATCTAATATAACATATTTAGGTATTGACCGATACATGTACCATATCATACTAAAACCAAATCTGATACTAAGTTTAGTATGATATTCATAACATTATTTTTCCACCTTTGAGGATTTTGTAACCTTTTAATATAAACCTTTTTAAAATAATTAAATCTAATTTGATTTTAGAATTTATAGGGTTTGTAATTTCAATTCCAAAATTGTGATCAACAACAATCAAACATTTTCAATCAAATCATAAATTAAAAGATGACTTTGATATCACTGTAAAAAATTTGAAGCAGGATCCAATTCCACACATAATAAAATAAATATGAAACTTTTTTATATTTCTCGAAAGTCAAGCTCACTTTAAAATTCTATAACATGATTAACACATAAAACATAAAAAAGCACAAATCATAATTTGTATCTTATTATAAACATGATCATTTTCTTGTTGTTTTTTTAATTTTTTTTCTAAAATTAGCTCATTACAACCAACATAGTTTTGTGGGTGCTTGACCTCTAACATTATCTACACAAACATGTTGATAAAACTCTACAAAAGATGTAGAGAGGGTCAAGTAAGATATGTTAACTTCTTTAAAACCTTAACCTATTTATAACAGAATTTAAACTTTTAGTATTTTAATTGAAATAAAATTATACTCTAATTAAAATTGTAACTAATTTTAGTTATATACCATTCAACTCAAATAAGATCAAATATCTCATATTAATCTTTATTTACTAAATATATCATATTTAATCATAAAATTTCTCAAAATTTACATTCAAGTCTAATTGATTAAAATATTTTTTTTCTTTTCAATTGTTCTTTGTATATGACTCATTAGACTCCTAAATATGTGAACAATAAATATAAACTACAACCATAAATCATATTTGTGATTAGATAAATTTAAAAATTTTAATTCTCTAATTAAATAGTTTATATCCATAAATCAAGATTAATATCTAGCAATGAATTATGATTACCCAAATATTAAGATTGTTAAAGTAATTTTAACTAACCTTTCTATGTATGATTTTTTCATATAATTCATTTTTTTATCATACAATGTACCCATTAAATATAAAATATAGAATTAATATCTACTATAATTGAATCCAATCATTATTACTTCTTCGCCACTAATAATAAACTTTATTAATAATATTTGAAACTATTTTTAAAGTGTCATTCCATCTTGACCAATGATTTCTTGAATTAATATTAATAGAGAATAATGGAACTTTTCCTTAATTATTTTAAAAAGATGAACCATATATTTATCACTAAACTATCGTCATATAATTTATATTATATCCAATTATCAATTAAAATACACTTAACTAGAATATATTATAAGTGACATCAAAACATTACAATCTCTATATATGATAAAGACTTCAAATGAAAAAAATAACTTATACAATAATTACAGTGAGAATTTTTATAAATATATAAATAATGCTCCAAACATAATTCTAATATCAAGTCAATTCAGTAATCTAATAAACATTCACATGTTTATTTAAATATCTCTATACTTTATAAAATCGATGACTTCCTTCGTAAAGAAGAAACATAACATATGTTAATCTTTTTATGAGCCAAAAGTGCATTTTGAACCTCATTGTTTACAACAAAATACATCTTGAATCCTAATGTTTTGAAGAGTTTAAATTGAACTATAACATTTTTAAAACGTTCACATCCAACCATAAAAGGGTAAAAGATTTCAACTCTCTATGAATTAAATGTCACATCATTATTAGCATGACATCATTTTTTATTTTTAAATAAAAAGTGGACCTCACTATTACATAATTATATTAACACAACATCAATTTGTATTTTTAAATAGAAAGTGGACCTTATTATCACAAAATTAAAATTTTAAATTAACTAAAAAATAGACACATTGCCATATTGTCACCGAATTAGTTTTTATTAAATTAACTAAAAAATGGGTATTAGTGTCATGTAATAGAAGGGCTCACTTTTATATATTTCAAACAGTAGATCCCACTTACAACAAAATAATGAGGCCCAATTTTTCTTAATAACAATAATAATGTCACGTCTACATTAACATAATATTTAACTAATAGAGAGTTAATCCATTAAATTTTTTATTCACTTAAGATCTATTTTGAATATTTTGAAAACGTTGAAGTTTAATTTGAATACTTTGAAATGTTATAATTTGTTCTATATTTTATTTATATTTTATTGTAAACATTGAGATTCACAATACATTTTTAGCCAATTTTTATACTATATGGAAGTGTCAATATAAATTGAATAATAATTACAAACAATTTAAGAATAATACATAAATAAAATATAAATATCACAATTATAATTCTATCATAATTTCATTTACAATGCATATTTATTCTATAAAGTTTTATTATATATTTCTGAATATGTATAAGATTATAAATGCCCAAAAATGCTCATCACTAAAACTACATTCTAATGATTAGTTGTAAGACACAAACGATATATAACTCTTTTGAACTGGGATGTCAAGGAATAGTTATTCTACCTTACCGAATCCATCTGTGTAAATTCTGCAAGCTAAACTCCATTAGAAAACTCAATAGCTTGATGGAAGATATTATCAACGTTTTCCTCAATATCAAACACAATTCTTTTAGAATGAAGGAAAGCAGTTTTCAAGCAGTATAAGAGGAGATTTAAAACACAAGGAGCCTGAAATCCAGTCAAGTGAAGAGCACGAGCCTGGCATCCTGTCCTAATGGAGATTACTGGGAGTGAAACCAACATAAATAATTACTTAAAAAAGTACACATTGAAGCTCCAGTAGGCGTAATCTACAACGAACGTATGCTTTAGAGCATAGAGCATGACCCAAAATTGATGGCTTCATATTTCATTTACAAGGAGGAGAAAGAAAATCAGAATTGAAAGAAAATAAAGATAAAGAAAAGATACAAGAACCTTTTGCTCAAGAAGGAATCCTGCATCGATCAAAACAACCAAGTACAATGCGAGCAAAGTGAAGAGACAAAGAAACAAAATATATCAAAGTAAACAACATAAGATTAGGCAGTGAAGTACTAGATTATTATTGAAACACTAGCTGCATTAATTTACATGGAACTCAAGCTACAAAACCAGTCAAAAGTTCCGGTTACAAAATACCAAACAAGGTAAGTCAACACTAGAACAACAATCTTCTGCCAAAGTATACAAAGAGAAATGCATGTCACACACTGAAGTAGTCTACAAATGTTCAGCAATCTTTGTAGAATTATTTCCTTTCAATTAGTGTTCTGTCCATTCTCGACACCAAGACCGTACAAGACACCAGCATACTTCTCCGTCGAGCCATTGAAGAAGTTATCCCTCAACTTTCTAAACGTGCAAGATGTGAGCAAACTATCAGAGCCAGCTTGATGGCACACACCAACTCTCTCCACATCCAACAATTCTGCAAGTTTGTTCAACCCACCATGAAGACTATTACAGAATTTCATCAAGTGCTTAATATCATATACCATTGGGAAATACATATTGATCAATTCAAAGAATCCAGCTTGTGAATCGGGCAAGCTTCTGCAAGTCAAAAGCTTAAGCAAGTACCCAAAATCATAACCGCTATGAAAAGTAACCCAATGAACGCCATCATTCAAAACAATTCCAGACGACATTAAGAGCTCACCAAACCGGTTCACATCAATACCCTTTTCATTATTCTTCTTAAAGTCAATCCCACACTGGCGCAACAACTCAATAGAATCACTAGCAAAGATGTCCTCACTAATGTTGAACTCACGGAAATTGAATTGCCAAATGCAGAACTTATCAGATCCACAAGTGGGTAAATTCCCGTTCTCATCAGAGAACGTAAGACCCAACTGGATCAATTTCAACATATCAACGTTATCCTTCAAAGTTTGGTAGTTATAATCATTGATGTTCTTAAAAGTTCCCACGGGACGAGAGACAACGCCTGGGAACTCCGTATCCATAGCAACATAATTGTACTGATCAACTATTTCCCGAATCAGCAAGAATTCTTCCTCCAAATTCTCATTCCACACCTCCCGAATAAGTACAGAGTCGCCTTTGGGTATAATTGACATTTCCAATCCACCAATTCGGAAGCTAATCAAGAGCACAAAGTCCGGAGAAGCATAAATGTTAAACCCCAACACCCCAAAACCTGAAGCCGCCGAGCGTCGTCGTTTGGTTCAATAGACGGATCTGCAAACGGCACGAGCCAAAGGAGCGGCAGTAACAGAATTTAGAAGTTAACAAATATGAACATCTAAACCCTAAGAAAAGAAAAACCCAAAAGTTATTTGTTTTAGAAAAGAACGAAGATGCAAAAGAAAAAATAGTGAGAAGAAGAATGAGATCTAACCTGGGAATCGAGAAATAAGGGTTTGAAGAGGATAGATCTAGAACAGGTGAAGCGAGAAATTGTTTTTTGGTAGGTCAACGAAAGATCACAGGAGAAGGTCTGATCGAGGGGTTTACTATGATTGTGGTCTTCGAACGACTGAAATGACCAGTGCAATGCAATCAAAGGGGAATGAATGTGAGGTTGCGTTGTACGAACGAGCCAAAAACGGGGGCGTTAACATAACACACCGTGCTCCATTACGACGGCGTTTACTGTTTTGGACTCCCTTTTAATTTTTTAAAAAAGTAAATAATTCTACTTTTTAAGGAGCAACTGCCAACTGATGGTGACATTAGTTTAAGCTCTTTCTATCTAATCTAACCACTCTTTTCTCTTTTATCAAATCCCAATTAAGTTACATCCATCCAACATTTTAAGTCAAACCCAGGCCAAGCCAGCTAAAAGTTTCAATTACGGTTCGTTAGCCCTGCTGATCATGCTGTAGTTTTCGTTATCCTCTCTCTCTCTCTCTCTTTTCTCATTACAAAGTGAAGAGAAGTCTCTTTTACTTAAATAAACAAAAATTAAAACCCTTGGATCGATTCGGTTCAAATCCAAAGACGCAATTATTTAAAATTAAGCAAAGTATCGTATAAAAATAATTCCTTTTTTATTTTAATACGGTGTTTGATAAAACAAAAGGCAACACATATGTTTTGAGTGTCATCATTTTCTTCACAATACATTTTGAATTTTAATGTTTTAGAGCTTTCACTTTTAATTATAATGTTTTCAGAACATTTAAAATAGATCCTAAGTGAATAATAAATTAAACAAGCTTAAGCTTTTGTTTATTTAGTGTACTAAGATATGATTTAATTATGTGGAACACTTTTTTTGTCAAAGTCACAAATTTTGGCCAAAAAAAAAAGATAATAGATTGTTTTAGTAAATAAGGCGAGATTATGTTTAAAATCAAATTCACAAATATTAAAAGAAGTCTGCATAAGAAAGAAGGAAAAAAAAGTCACACGCCTCCATAATTCTGTGTCTTTTTTTTTTCTTTTTTTTAACGTTTTCTCTCAATCTTTCGTTATTTCATCTTTTTTTTTTGGTGTTGAAACAACAACAATGTGTGGCTAAATCTTTTTTTATTTAAGGAAATTTACAATCCTAGTTGTAACCTTATGAGATTTTGTTCTAAACCTATATTTTTATCTTAATTCAAGTATTTCTTATTTTGTATTCTTATATTTCATGAATAATTAATATTGATTAATTTGATAAATTAATTTAATGTTGATTATTTTTTAGCTATCTATAAATTTAGTTATCCATAATTATCATAAATGATTGGTATAAGTAGCAAATATGTTATTTATGAATTTACATATTTAATTTATGAGAAACAAAAAAAACTAAATTGAGTAGTTGTAGCTATCTCAATCATTTAATTTATGATTTAGTCTTTTTCACTAAGCTTATTACTATCATTTAATTGATATATAATGTTATCATATCTAATCAATTTATGATAAGTTTTGGTTTGAATGTTAGGCTTGAACTATTTAGCTTAGAAAATATTGAGACTCATTATGGTTATCCTAATAGTTTTCAGATTAATTGCTCAAATTGTGAAAATATTCTTTTTATACTAATAATCAAAATTATAATTAGATGAGATACTTTTCTTGAATCAGAGTTAAGTACCATTGAATTTTTTACTCTAATACTTAGTTGATTATTTTGATTCTTTGTTAAATTTAGTTTATCAATGAATTAATCATAAACCCACGTTTTGCTTTGTTAAAATTAAAATTAAGAAACTAGTTTTTAGTTCTTTTAGAATTCAACGTGGTTACTACTATAAGAGTTTAGTGAATCATAGTTAATTTTGAGGGCTTCGATAACTCCTTTAAAATTTTGGCATTGTTGCTTGGAAACTATTTTAGGTTTTTTAGTTTCTTCGAATGATTTCACAGCTTACTACTACTAATCTCTTGTCTTGTATCACTCTTTCTTACTGGTGAATTGCAATATAATATAGGAATTAAAAAGATATAGAATGTTATCATACCTAATCAATTTATGGTAAGTTTTGATATGAATGTTGGGCGTGAACTAATTAATTTAGAAAATATTGAGACTCATTATAGTTATCCTAATAGTTTTCAGATTAATTTTGTAAATTGTGAAAATATGCTTTTTATACTAATGATCAAAATTATAATTAGATGAGATACTTCTCTTGAATCAAAGTTAAGCACCATTGAATATTGAATTTCTTACTCTAATACTTACTTTATTATTTTGATTCTTTGTTAAATTTAGTTTATCAGTTAATTAATCATAAATCGACATTTTGTTTCGTTAAAATTAAAATTAAGAAACTAGTTTTTAGATTTTTTAGAATTCAATTTGGTTACTACTATAAGAGTTTAGTGAATCATAGTTAATTTTGACGGCTTTGATAACTCCTTTAAAATTTTGACATTGTTGCTTGGAAATTGTTTTAGGTTTTTTAGTTTCTTTGAATTATTTTACAATTCACTACTAATCTCTTGTCTTGTATCACTCTTTCTTACAGGTGAATTGTAATATAATCTAGGAATTAAAAAGATAGTGCGTTGTTTAAGGAAAGAAACCAAGCAAGGAAAAAGTCATTCACCTTCATCAATGAAAGTTGAGACAGACTTAACGATTAGTGGAGATTCTAATTCTCAAGAATTTGAAGAAAATATGTCAAATCCTAACATTAGAATGTTAAGAGAGTTAGAATGCACCAAATTTCAATAAATCCCTTATGCATAACATATCTAGATATTAAGGTGGATTTCAAATTGAAAATTAGTTTGATTCACTTACTTCCTATCTTTTTATGATCTTGTAAACAAATTAATCTCAGAGCCTTTTTGTTCTTATTGAAAGATAAAGTGAATGATTAGCTTTATTATCTTCCTTCTGGCTTAGCGACGATATGGAATGAAATTAAAATATTGTTCCAGGAGAACTTCTTTCTTGCAACATAAGTAGCCAATATCAGAAAGGAGATATGTGGAATAAGATAATTCATCGAAGAATCATTGTACAAATGTTGGGAGAGTTTTAAGGAATTATATGCTAAATGTCTACACTATCATATTCTTGAGCAACTTTTGATTAAGTTATTTTTATGAAGGGATACTACCAATATATAGGATTATGGTAGATGTAACTAGTAGAGGAGCTTTGGTAAATAAAACACTAGAAGCAACTAGGCAATTAATTTCAAATATGGGATAAAATTTAACAATTAGGGACAAGGGTGGATGGAGTTGCTAAGTGAATGAATAAGGTAAGTAATGTTAACTTTGAGGATCAAATTTTGGATTTAGCTGCTCTAGTTCTTCAAATGGATGTAGGTTAATTGCAATTGACTTAAGTGTACAGAATATGCTCATTCCCTTAGTATCTTATGGTTATGTGCCTTATATTATAACAAGAATCCCTTTAAGAAGCTAATGCAATAAAAGGATTTCCTAGTCAACTTTAACGAAGATATGACCCTTATTTCAATCATTATAATCCAGGATAGTGGGAACATTTGAACTTTAGCTACGGAAATCAATGACAGTAACAAAGATATTAACCTCACAATTTCATTAGACAACCTCAAGCACTTACACTTGAAATTCAAGTAAGTCTTTGGATGAAATTGTTAAGGCACTTACTATTAATACTTAACAATTTCAACATGAAGCAAGAGTAACACTTCAGAACTTAGGAAGTCAAATCACTTAATTAGCCACCTTCTTTAGTAAATTGGAAGCATAAGCATCGAGAAAATTATCTTCAACAATGGTGGTAAATCCTAAAGAGAATGTGAATTTAGTAACATTGAGAAGTGGGAAGGAAATTCAATCAAGATCTTCCTTACCAATGGAGGTAGAAAAACATGAAGAAGGAGAGAAGAAAGATAAAGTTCCAGCTCAAGATCCAACTAAAGTAAAATCTAATTTTTCTCTCCATATATCATCTAATGCATGTGTACCTCCTTTCCTTTGTAGATTGACTAAATTAAAAGAAGAAGAATATGAAAAAGTAATCTTAGAGACCTTCAAAAAGATGGAAATGAATATATCACTTCCAGAATCCATCAAACAAATTCTAAAATGTGCAAAGTTCTTGAAAGAACTATACACAGTAAAAGGAAGATGAAGGATAAGGAGAGAATATCTCTAGGTAAGAATACATCAGCTATGATAAATAGAAAATTACCAAAAATTCAAAGATCTAGGTATGCTTACACTTCCTTATATCATTGGTAATAATAAAATTGAGCGTTCTAGTGTAAACTTAGGTGCATTTATCAATGTCCTGTCATACTCAGTTTACCAAACTTTAAATATAAATTCTTTGTAAGAAACTAATGTGATTATTCAGATAACTAATCATTCTTATGTGTGTCCTATTGGTGTTATAGATGATGTTTTAGTTTAGGTTACTAGTTTGATAATTCCAATGGGCTTTTACATCTTAAAAATAGATAGAGATAGTGTAGAACATTTAGCTTCAATTTTGTTAGGAACATTGTTTATAAAGACGACTAAAAAAAGTTGATGTGTATGAGGGTACTCTTTCCGTTAAGTTTGACTGCGAGATAGTGAAATTCAAATTTTTTCAAAACAATGAAGTACCTTAACAATTTTCACTCTATTTACCATATGGATATTATGGATTAAATTGTGTGGGATATTTTTGAAGCAGAAAATGTTGGAAATGAGTAGGAGTCTAGTGATAAATTGAAAGTGAACTAGCAAGTTGATGAAACTTATAAAGTTGTATAATCCTTATCAGTAATGATAACATATTCGAAAATTTTAAATGTTAAAATTACTATAACTCAAAAGAAAATATTGTTTTATATTTTATAGGCTCTAAAGATATAATTGAAGATCCTACCTGATCATTTGAATTACGTCCGGTTGGGTCAAAGAGAGTCACTTCCTGTGATCATCTAAAAAAACTTGACTATAGGGTAAGGGGAAAAACTAGTAGCACTTCATATATATACATATATAATTTGTTTACAAGAAAATGGTAAGCCAATAAGTGAACCAAAAAGGAGACTCAATCTAGTAATGAAAGATGTAGTAATGAAAGAAAATTTTAAAACTTTTGAATGTAAGTATATTCTATCCGGCCTTGGATAGTGAGTAAGTAAGCCCAATTCATACTCTGCTAAAGAAACTTGGGAAGATAATGGTACAAGATTAAAATGATGAGTAGGTACCAATAAGGGTGTAAAATGGATGTCGAATGTGCATAAATTTCAAAAGCTTAACTTGGCCACTAAAAAGGATCATTTCTCGTTACCCTTTGGAAATCAAATATTAGAAAGATTTGTTGATAAATCATGTTTTTGCTTTTTGAATGTATGCCTTCAAGAGAATGCTTTTTGGTCTTTGCAATGCTCTAGGCACATTTGAAAGGTGCATGATGAGTATTTTTTGAGTATTTTGAGAATTACATTGAAGTATTTATGGATGATTTCACTATGTATGGAGATTTATTTGATGATTGTTTAAATCATCTATCGAAGGTTATTAAGATATGTATTGAAACAAATTTGGTGTTGAATTATGAAAAATGTCATTTTATAGTTAATCAAGGCATCATTCTAGACATATAATTTTATTTAGGGGCATAAAAGTTGATAAAGAAAAACTGGATCTAATTGTGAACTTACCTTACTCTACCAATATTAGGGAATTACGATCACTTCTTGAACAGACAAGATTTTATTGCAAGTTTATTAAATATCTTTCTAAGATTGTTATACCATCGTCAAAGTTATTGCAAAAAGACGTTACATTTGAATTTAAGAATTAAGAAGTTTTTGAGAAACTTAAACCATTATTGATAAATATGCTAATTATGTAACCACCAAATTAGGACCTTCCATTTAAAGTCATGTCTGATGCTAGCAACTATACAGTGGGAGTTGTTTTACGCCAAATGATTAGGAAACAAAGTCACGTCATTTGTTATGCTTCAAGAACATTAGATATTGCACAATGTAATTATTCTACAATTTAGAAGGAGTTTTTAGCAATTGTTTTTGCTTTAGATAAATTTAGATCTTATTTTCTTGGCTTTAAAGTTATTATGTATTCTAAACGTATAGCATTGAAATACATTTTAGCAAAGAAAGAGTAAAAAATGAGGCTGATATAATGGAATTTTCTATTTCAAGACTTTGACTTGGTAATAAGGGATTGAAAAGGAGTAGAAAATTCAATAGCAAAGCATCTGAGTAGTTGATAAGGGATAAAGATATTTGACCTATTTTTTTAAAATTTTCCTATGATCAATTGCTCCAAATGAAAGATATAGTTCCAAGGTACATATAACTTATTAATAATTTAGTTACTAGAACTTTACATAATTAAATTAGTAAGTCTTGAAAGGAAAAGATAAGGAATTAGGCAAAATATTAGGTTTAGGATGAACCATACATGTGGAAGTTTTGTTTTGATCAAGTTATCAGACATTATGTGCTAGAAGATGAACATTATTCCATCTTAACTTTTTATCACAATTATGGATATGATGGTTACCTTGGTCTCAAACAAACTACTAAAAAAAATTTTGGATAATGATTTTTATTGGGAGACTTTGTTTAGGAATGCTTATTTGTTTTTGTAAAAGTTGTGATAGATGCCAAAAGATAGGTACATTATCTCATAGAAATGAACTGCTTTAAACACCAATTCTTATCGTTGAGATATTTGATGCATGGGGAATTGATTTTGTGGCCATTTTTTTTACATCTCGTGGTCTTTTTTATATACTCTTAGCAGTTGGGAGGGTTTAGCAAAAGCCATCAAGATTGATGATTCTCCAGTTGGGGTATCTTAGCAATGTCGGATATCGACCCACTAAGACACTTTGTCATAATGTTTCTTGGATTCGTAGTGAGGGTTATGGATTCTTTGAAACTAGTGGGAGCCATATGTATGTCATGCAAGTCCTTATGATCATGCATATATTAATATTCTAACATTCTTTCTCTCTTTCCCTTTAGGTTTATTGAAGATGTCTTCTAGTGTGAATTTGCGCTCACTTATGGAGTCTAATAAATTAACTGGACCCAACTTTCTTGATTGGCTGAGAAATCTGAGAATTGTTCTCAGATCTGAGGAGTTAAGTTATGTCCTAGATGTTCCACTTCCTGATCCACCTGCTGTTGATGCTTCTGATGAGGATCAGAAAGTATATCGTAAGCATCTCAAAGATAGTGACATGGCTACCTGTATTATGCTCGCCTCTATGTCACCAGAGCTGCAGAAGCAGCATGAGTCTATGGATGCTAATACCATAGTGTTTCATCTTAGAGAGCTTTTTGATGAGCAAGCTCGGTCTGAAAGGTTCGAGACCTCAAGGCTGCTCTTCACAACTAAGATGACTCCGGGGACATCTACAGTGCAGTATGCACTGAAGATGAATGGGTATATTGAGAGGTTGGCCATCTTGGGTTTTGTTATGGATTATGAATTAAGTGTTGACTTAATTTTGGTTGGAATGTCTGATAGTTATTCACAGTTCGTGTTAAACTATCGGATGAACCAAATATCCGCGACAATCCCTGAGTTGATCAATTTGCTCAAGACAGAAGAGCTATCTATCAAAAAGGATAGCAAGTCAGTGCTAGTGGTGGACTCTTCTTCTTCTGGTTTAAGGAAAAAGAACCTAAAGAAGAAAAAGGTTAAGAAACCAAAAGGAAGTGCAACCAAAAAGAAACTTAAAGAAACTGCACCAAAAGGGACTTGCTTCCATTGTGGCAAGAATGGCACTGGAGGCGCAATTGTAAAGTCTATCTGGAGTCCTTAAAGAAGAAGCAGGCATCAGAAGCCTCAGCTCCTTCAGGTATGTTTGTCATTGAGGTTAATACTGTTTTTTATCATAACATATGGGTATTAGATACTGGATGTGGCTCACACATATGTAATGATATGCAAGGCCTCAGGGATAGTTGACAGCTCATAAAGGGAGAACTGGACCTACGTGTGGGCAATGGAGCAAGAGTTGTTGCATTAGCCATAGGCACTTATTTTTTTTCACTCCCTAGTGGGCTTGTAATTAAACTAGATGATTGTTATTTTGTACCTGTTTTAATAAAGAACATATTGTCTGTTTCTTGTTTAATTAAAGCTGGTTTCCGTTTGAATTTCAATAGCAATGGTTGTTATATTAATTTGAATGGAATGCTTTATGGTACTGGTACATTATGCAATGGAATTTACATATTAGATATGTCGCATCCAATTATGAATGTCAATGACACGAAAAGACATAAACGAGATAATTTAAAATCAACTTACTTATGGCATTGTCGCCTTGGCCATATAAATGAGAGACGCATAGCTAAG
>JANITW010000008.1:23166116-23188934 GCA_027564335.1 Erythroxylum williamsii | reverse complement strand
ATACAAAATCTAATATAAGGTAAAAAATTGTTTAGCACCATCGTATTTTTTTTAAATTCAGAGCAACTAATATGATTGTATTATTAAATAAAGTTTAAAGTGACATGATTGAGAGTTAAAAGTATTGCCAATTTTAAATACCTAAATCATTATATATATATTTATGAGAGTTAGAGTATTGCCAATTGTAAATACCTATACATATATATATATATATATATGCAAATTCAGTCACCTCTATTTTCAATTTAAAATAAGAAAGAATATCTCATTGATAGCAAAAGATTATCCATTAAACGAGGGAAATTTTATTTCAGTTAACAGGCTAAAAAATTATACCCCTAATCTTCTTGTAAGAATGGACTATCTTTCTCTCGTGTTTCGCTAGAGTGGGATCCCCTAAATCTAAGGCCATTTGGCTTTCCAATCCAATTCCAACAATGCACTTCTTGGATGGAGAAAGCAAAGTTATCAAAAAACATGAAAAAAAGGCTCAAATGGTAAAGTCTTTTTTTTTTTTTTGACAACCTCTCTTCTTTAATCCCCCATAGCGTATCAATCTTGACCAATCCACCCTCTTCATTTTTTTATGGGTGCAGATAATACACTTTATATAACCTATCATTCTAATTGGGCTTCGTAATCCCCACAGCACTCCATTGTCGTAAACCAACATGCAAACAAGATTCTTCCTCCCATCCTCTGCTGCAAACTACTCCCTCTCCATCTTCTGTCGTGTGCGACCTCTTCTCTTCAGCCGTAGTACACTCTGTTTCCTCTTCCCGTCTGTGTTTATAAAACACAATCAATTTGTTACAAAATGTTTACATAAACCAAGATGCCCTCATTTATGACATAATATCAATTTAGGTTTAAGAGAAAAAAAAAGGTAATTATCCATTAAAAAATCAAGGCATCTTGACATATGGTCACATGAGTAGATCGTGCAGTATAGACTTTATGTGCCAATAGATTGAGAGTCCAATAAGAAACTTTAAATAAATCTAAGATTACTTTGACAAAATAAAAGTTTGAGAACTAATATACAACTAATATCAAAGATCAAGGACCAATTTTTTTTTTTTCGAAAATCAACTAATTCATGAAAATAGGTATGCACGACAAGGTGACAATTTTCAGCAAATTTAGCTCCCTTCCTCCTTCGATATGACTTGGAATCGACCTAAAAGGGACCTGTACTTGATTTTTAATTACCAATGTTTTAGTAAATGGGAGGCCTTAGTTTGACTTTTAACGAAAACACGAGCTTTTTTTTCCCCCTCTTTTTATATAATTAAATCCTTTAAAAACGGTGTCGTAATTGGAAGATGGAATTTGCGAATTGCAACCTGTTAGTTTATATTTTACAGGAGGTTTCGTTGTAGAATGAAACAGAATGCAAAATTATTTTATAATTTAGAAATAAGTTTTATGATAGAATAAAATGAAATAAAAGACATCTCATTTTATTTTATATAGTAAAAATAAAAATTAGAAAATTTAAGATAAAATATAAATTAATAAATAATTTTATATTGTATTATATTATAAATTTTTTATTTAAAAAATATTTCACTTAATCACATTATAAATATTTTCATAAATTCTAAATAATTATTTTTAAATATTGTATCACTTTCTATTTCATTATAAAATATTGGCGCAAAGACACTGGGAACACCCAGGCGATTCTACGGCCTTCTTGGTGCTTCGTCAACACTATCGTTTCGCTCGCGTTCCTTCTCTCAGAAAGAGCGAACACTATCCAACGCAGACTTCTCATAACAATCCCAAAAAGATTCTGTTCCTCATCTTCCTCCTAAGAAATGGCCTCAAGGAGGCTCGCAAGGTGGGCTATGGCCGCCGTTAAAACATCTTCGCCAGCATCGAACCTGTCCCTCCGATGTCCCTTCACAGTCTCACATGCACGCGCCTCCGCCTCCGCTGCTTCTTCTCTCCTTGTTAACTCTTCCGACGCTTTGTCCTCACCTCATCTTGGTAATGTGATGCTGACCAACTTTTCTACGCTCAAATTTGCTCGCTTCTTCCACTCTAGTACCCCGCGTTACTTCACTGCGACTAACTCTTCTCAGGTCTATATTCATCATTACTTTTATTATTCATCATTCTTGCTTTTATTTTCCTTTTGATTATGAACTGGAATTAGTTGAGAAATAATGTTTTTTTTTGTGATTCTCTGTCTAAATTCTTGTTGGATAGTTACTGTTAAAGGCCTCTCGTACTCATCTGCTTGAACTTGAATTACTCTGTGAAAGGTTTGGAATATGCTAATATTAACTAAGGTTGTGGGAGTTGGCTTAAACTCGATGGCTGCCAAAGCGTTTGATTTTTGCCGTTGGGATTGTTCTGCAAAACACTTGCAGTCACTTCTTTTGACTGTACATCTGATGAATCTTAATTATTTCTGCGCTCAACTTTGACGTTTATTAGATTTAATTTTAAACGACTTTCCTAAACGTGAACAAAGTTTTTTGAGAATTTAGAGAATGACAGGCTTCCATGAGGATTTGCGGAGCAAGATATAGGCGACATGAAACCAGACTTAGACATTGGAGTAGTAAGCATGCGTAGTGTCGTCTTATTGGGGCTTTTTTGCCAAGTCCTACACCATTCGTTCAGTAGGACCAGGATGCTTTTTAGTTCCATTTGAAATCTGGTTAGATTTTATGGAAGGAACACTTTCACCTGTCATTGGATAAGAATGGTTTGCGTCTTACATTTTGATGATTTTAGCTTCTAGTTGGGATTCGTCAACTTTTACTCTTTCCTTTTTCTTAGCCTTTATTTTGTGTTAGGCTAACCAATCAGAGTTCACTGAGATGGCATGGGAGGGCATAATTGGTGCTGTAGATGCTGCGCGAGTTAATAAACAACAAGTGGTAGAAACTGAGCATTTGATGAAAGCCTTGCTAGAGCAAAAGGATGGATTGGCTAGGAGGATATTCACAAAGGCTGGGGTTGATAACACATCAGTCTTGCAAGCTACTAATGACTTCATTTCGAAACAACCAAAGGTGTGGGTTGTAGTGTAATGATGCACCTGGTGTGGTGTAGGTCAACCACACACTTTGTTTATTTAAGATTAGACTAATATGTCTTTATTTTCGTAGGTGATGGGTGACACTAGTGGCACTATAATTGGCGTACATCTTGGATCCCTATTGGACAATGCTCGAAAGCACAAGAAAGAAATGGGAGATGATTTTGTGTCAGTAGAACATATTGTGTTAGCATTTCATTTGGATAAGAGATTTGGGCAACAATTATTGAGGAGCGTCCAGCTCAGTGAGAAGAACTTGAGGGAAGCCATTCAGGCAGTTCGTGGAAGTCAAAGGGTAACTGATCAAAGTATGAATCTTCATATTCTTCTTATTCTTGAAATCCCTATTATTCTGTAAAGAGATTACATGCATTAGTTGAATTGCATCACTAGTTATGGAATATATTAAAGTAATGAATTTAGGAAATTGTATATAGAGAGTTGGAAACTCTTGCTAGCAATTATCTCTACTTTAAAAGGGCTTAGCTTTGCATTTTGCGCCTGCTCAAGGCTTGTTAATTTCTGTATGACATGCATAAACATCTTTTTGATGGGTTATTCTACATTCTTTACATGAATACCAAATCTCAATTAAAAATTTTGCATTGACGTTTCTTGTTTGTCTGTTTAATTCTAAGCTTGTTGTAAATTTTTATTCTGTCAATGTACCAAGATCCTGAAGGGAAATATGAGGCTTTGGAAAAATATGGGAACGACCTGACTGAGCTTGCTAAGCGTGGCAAACTTGACCCTGTAATAGGAAGAGATGATGAAATCCGGCGGTGCATCCAAATATTATCTCGGAGAACTAAAAATAATCCAGTAATTATTGGTGAACCTGGTGTAGGGAAAACTGCAATCGCTGAGGGGTATGTTCATATTTGATTAAGAAGTTCACTGTGATGACTTAAATGTTAAGTACCAATATTTTCAGTAAATTGATGGTTTTATATTGTTTCTTGTATCTTCTCCAGAAGAAGTATATTTAGTGAGAGTTGTTGCTACTATTCGGAAACTTATTTTGAACTAAGTGCCAGAAATTAGTTTGGTCATTTCTTTTACTTCTCTTGGTCAGTGGTTATTCAATGCAATTTAGTTATGCATAGGGAGAGTTTGAAGTTATCCTGTTTGCAACTAAGATCAGGTTGATGTATTTACTTATGGAAGAGCTAAAATGAACTTCTTTTAGTTCTTCTAGTTGTGTGTTTCTAATTTTCTTTGCCAAGCAATCTAGTATAGATGAATCTTTTCTAGGTTGATATCTTAAACTGATGTACTCTACATGTTGATCTCTTTATTATTTATTCTTTCAATCTCTCTGATGAAACTGTTCTATTGTTTTGTAGACTAGCTCAAAGGATTGTGCGTGGTGATGTGCCAGAACCATTATTGAATCGAAAGGTTATAATTTTAGAACTTCCTGATGTTATTCGTAGGCATTTTATTTGGTTTGAAACAAACTTGTGTTGCTTCGCTTTGGAACTGAACATTTCTGCATTTCATTTAGCTCTTCTGGTTAACTCTTCCCTCATGATGAGGAAAGAAGAAACAATTTCAGTATTTAATTCAAGGAATATTATTTTTGTTAAAGAAATAATCTTCTAATTTGTATTAATGTTGGATTTGGATTATATAGAATGTGTGACAAAATATTTTATTAACCAGTCACGTCATTTCAAACTTTTTTTTTTTGGTGTTCCATGCAATGTTTTTGTTGACACTGAAAGTGTAGTCCTGACTATTGATAATGGTATTTCACTTGTGCAGTTGATCGCTCTAGACATTGGTTCACTAGTAGCTGGTGCCAAGTTTCGTGGAGACTTTGAGGAAAGATTAAAAGCTGTGCTTAAGGAGGTTACTTCATCAAATGGGCAGATCATACTATTCATTGATGAGATACATACTGTTGTTGGTGCAGGTTTGGTCCTACTTTTCTCAGTTGTCTTTTTATAAAGAGATTTTCATTAAGTAAGATTGTGAATGTGAATGATTTTCTCCAAGATTAATATGCTAATGTACAAATACATAGATAAATAATTATATGTGGATACTGTTGATTGCATGCCTACTAGCAATCTCAACTCAACATCTCAAATGACTTGTGTGCTTTGTTTTCTGTGGTAAAATCATGCATATTAATTGATTGATTGATTGTAGTTGATTAAGCTCCCTATTATATTAGAATATCCCATAAATCATGATACTAGAGTATCCCTTAAATTATTAGATATTGTATCAGAATCATTAGTTTTTATTTACATTTCCTATTCAAATTCTAAGATGGTATCAGAGGTAAGGTAGGCTCCTTGGATCAAGTTGTTTCCAGCCTTCATTGTTGCAAACATATATTTGTTTTTTCTCCTTCGGTTCAGCCTTCATTGCTGCACCCTATTTCCTTCTCCCTTCTTTCCATTTCAGCTTTCATTGCTTTCTCTTCCCTATTTTACCTCTTTCATATGAGCTGCTATTGCTGACTATAGTACTCTAAAGCAGAGCTTTTTCCCAGCCTTTATTGTTGGAATTGTCTAAGGATTAGCATCCTTGTAAAGAGAAGAAAATGCCAAAAGTTGAGGAAGCAAGCAATATCCCTACTGCACAATTGGAAGGGACTACTCGATTCCAACAACTAGGGGAATCAATATCACAAAAGCCGAGTAATTTTAACTAAGAAGAGATTGGGAGGTTGAGATCTCTTATAAACAACTATGAAAAGCCTTTAGGTACTTGTTCTTTGGCTTATTCAGATAAGTTTCCATTTTCCTTTGGATTAAATGCCTCAAGTGCAAACGTTACCAAACTCTTGGGTCATGGACTGAGGAGCTACCTACCATATGATCCATTCATCCATATGTTTCTCAATCTACTCTCCATGTCCAAGTAGTAGAAAAATAGCTATGGCCTGTGGATCTTTAACAACTATAGCAAGTGGAGAGGTTCAAAATAACACTATTGGTAACTCTAAGAAATGTTCTTTATGCTAGACTATCAATTAACCTTGTTTCCATACAAAAACTCACCCAAGATTTAGGTTGTAATGTGATTTTTCACAGTAGTCATTGTGTATTTCAGGATAAGGACTTGGGGAGGATGATTGGACTTGCTAGAGAATGAAATTGCCTCTGCTATCTTGAAGCATTAAGTTAGTTAAACATAACTAAGGGCAGATTATCCCATTCTTTCTTGTCAGATTATGTTGCATTTAATAAAGAAATTTTTTTGTTTGACCATTATGGGTTAGGACATCCATCATTTTGAATTATTAAGATTATGCTACCCTCTTTGTTACAAATCTTGATGCAAATAAATTTCATTGTGAGGCATGCGAGCTTACTAAACACGATCGTGTACCTTTGGGAGCTCTATACCTTTCTATCTTATTTATAGTGATATTTGGGGTCCATCTATTGTTTCTAGTATTTCTAGGGCAAGATGGTTTGTTTCTTTCATTGATGATTGTACTTGTGTTATCTAGATTTTTCTACTCAAAACATAAATCTAATGTTAGTACCATACTCCCAAATTTTTTAGCCATGATCAAAAATCAATTTGGACCTATATCAAAAGTTTTATGACACATAATGTTAAGAGATTATTTCAATCAAGTTCTTACCCTATACTTTTAGAAAGAAGAAATAGTTCGAGCCATTTTGTATTTATACTCTACAACAAACTACGATAGGAAAGGAAAATGGTCATCTCCTTGAAGAGACTTGAGCCCTGTTATTTTAGAAGAATATGTTTAAGGCGTTTTGGGGGGAAGTAGTTCTTACAGCTACCCATCTCATAAACAGATTGCCTTCTAGAGTCTTGGGTCTCAAAAGTCCTATGAATGTCCTTTTAGTGTTTTACCAGAATTTAATCACTACCAACATTCTTGTTCATAGAATTTTCAGGCATCATTTGTTCATGTTCATAATAGAAGGAAATTAGATCCTAGGGCTTGAGATGTGTCTTTGTGAGCTATTCTTCAACTACAAGAGGGTATAATTGTTACCACCTCTGTCAAAGAAATTCTATGTCTCAATAGATGTCACATTCAATGAACAAGATTCGTATTTCAACAATTTTTATCTTTAGGGGGAGAATTCAATTAGGAAAGGTAAGGAAAGTTTTTTGCTTGATCTAACTCCTGTGTCCAATTCTACAACACCAATCATACCTACGTATTCATCCTGTCTAAACCATATGCCATAACAACCATACGACACAATGCATGAACAACTCATATTTGAACCCATTCCTGAAGCACCAAGTGAACCACAAGAAAATTTTGATTTTTCCTATGTGGTTTGACAAAGGCAAGGTACAAGAAAGAAGACGGTTGTTCCTGAACCTACGCAAGTCTAAGAGTCAAGCTTAGATTCTTTACATGAGGTAACAATTTCTAATCCTGAATTACAAAATGAAATTAAAGTTCATTGGATAATGATCATCTGGACCTTCCTATTACTATCAGAAAAGGAGCCAGAGAGTGTTCAAAACGACCAATATACCCTCTTGCACATTTTTTGTCATTTAAAAATTTTTCATCCTCTCTCAAAGCCTTTCTTGTGAGCTTGAATACCAGTACAATCCCTACCACCTTAGCTGAGGCTTTATATAGTGAAAAATGGAAACAAGCTTTGAATGTGAAGATGGAGACATTGGAAAAAAAACTTGGGAATTAGTGAAGTTAATTGTAGGAACGAAACTAGTGGTTCTTAAGAGGATATATACAGCAAAATATAGCATAGATGTGTCAATTGAAAGATGCAGAGGCGTGGTTGGTAGCAAAAGGTTATATGTAGACTTATAGTATTGATTATTTAGAGACTTTTTCTCTTGTTGCAAAGATGAAACGGTTCGAGTATTATTGTCATTAGCTTCTAATTATGGTTAGGAATTCCAACAATTTGATGTCAAGAATGATTTTTGCATGGAGATGAAGAGATTTACATGCAAGTTCCATCAGGTTATAGGAAGAATTTGGTTGCTCATATGGTGTGCAAGTTGAAGGCGGCACTATATGACTTTAAGCAATCACCTTGAGCATGGCTCGGAAGATTTGCATGAGTTATGTTGTCTATGAGATACAGACAAAGTCAAGAAGATCATACATTTTTTTGTCAAACACTCTCCTTAAAAGGGAGTTATAGCTCTTCTAGTTTATGTTGATGACATACAATGATGGGAGATGATGATAAAGAGAAACTGAATCAATGATTAGTTAAGGAATCTGAGATTAAGTCATTGGGAAGGTTGAAGTATTTCCTTGGAATTGAAGTTCAATATTCTTGGCATGGAATTTTTATGGGATAACCATTTTTAAAGTGCCAATTAAAAAAAATAAATTTGGTTACTAGATTGAGAAAATCCCAAACTATTGGCCACTTCAGTAATAGTTATCCTAATTTTTATCTTGTAACAAAAGTATGGTATAAATCTTCTCAAGAAAACAGGCAAGATAACATGCAAACGTGCAAGCACTCTTGGAAAAGTAGAGGATACTACAGTAGACAGAGAGACGTATCGACATGTAGTAGGAAGAATAATTTTTCTCTCTCTCACATGACCAGATATAGCATAATAAATGTGATTAGTTAGTTTATGCATAGTCTGAAGGAAGTTTATATGCAAGCAACTCAAAGAGTATTATCTTAAAGGAACACCATGGAAGCGCATTTTGTTCAAAAGAAATAGAGGTTTGGTTCTTGAGGCATACACTCATGCTGATTATGCTAGATCTATTTTCAGTAGAAAATCAATTTCAAGATATTGCATTTTTCTTGGTAGGAATCTTGCGAATTGGACAAGCAAAAAATCAAGGTGTAGTGGCTTGCTCAAGTGCAGGGACTAAATTTTGGGGATGGTTCAACATGTGTATTAATTACTCTGGTTGAAGATTATTCTTGAAGATTTGAAGATTTAGTGGGATGGCCCTATGAGACTATACTACAACAGCAAATCTGCAATCAACATAGTTTATAACCTAATTCAACATGATCGAATGGAGCATATTGAAATTCATAGGCACTTTATCAAGGAAAAGTTACAGAATTGATTAATTTGTACACTTTATGTATCTACTCATGCTCAATTGGTTGACATTCTCACCAAAGGTTTGAGCAGCTCAATTTTTAGACTATTGTATCCAAGCTGTTCACCAGCTTGAGGGGGAATATAGCAAAATCATGTATATTGATTGATTGATTGCATTTGATTACGTTTCTTAATATATTAAAATATCCCATAAATCATGGGATTAGATGTATTAAAATCATTAATTTTCATTTATATGTATTAAAATTTTGTATATAAGCTTTGCCTTTTGTAAACATTGAATATATACAAAAAATACAGTTGCTATTCAAATTCTGAGATTTTCTTATGTTGTGGAAAACTTGATGTGGGGCCTTTTCTTACTGAGATTCTATAGGGGCTACAAGTGGAGCGATGGATGCTGGGAATTTGTTGAAACCAATGCTTGGACGAGGTGAGCTGCGATGTATAGGAGCAACAACATTAAATGAGTATCGAAAATATATTGAGAAGGACCCAGCACTTGAACGTAGGTTTCAACAAGTATTCTGTGATCAGCCATCTGTTGAGGATACCATATCCATTCTTCGTGGATTGCGTGAACGGTATGAGTTGCATCATGGTGTTAAGATTTCAGACGGTGCTCTTGTTTCAGCAGCTATTCTAGCAGATAGATACATCACTGAACGCTTTTTACCTGATAAAGGTAGACCCAGCTTCACTATGCAGTATTCAATATCATAAGCTTAACAAGTTCTTACTACACCTGTTACTACTCATCTTTCCCTCTACAAAATGAATTAAGTTTGGATTCTTCAATTTGAAATCTTGGATTTTTTATGCTTTGCGTTGTACCCATAATAATTTAAGAACATATAAATTCTTTTCCTTAACATTCTGAAGCTGGTTGAAACAATCTTTTCAATTTCTCGTGGTTCCCCTAACTGGATTGATTGATAAAAAAAAGAACACGGAAGCACTTGGAAGTACCTACAAGTTCTCTATTCAGTCTTTTGTTTGGCAACTCGGTTCTTCTATATGACTGATTGGATATTGTTCCAACAGCATGTTAGATTAGTAGTCAATTTGTGGTTTTGACAGCCGCTTTGAGCTTTCTAATAACCTCTTCCCGTGCAGCTATTGATCTCGTTGATGAAGCTGCAGCAAAGCTCAAAATGGAAATCACTTCCAAGCCTACGGAGTTGGATGAGGTAGATAGAGCTGTTCTGAAATTAGAGATGGAGAAGCTGTCCCTGAAAAATGACACTGATAAGGCATCTAAAGAGAGGTTAAGCAAGATTGAAAATGATTTGAATGTACTTAAACAGAACCAGAAAGAACTGAATGAACAGTGGGATCAGGAGAAGTCTCTCATGAATCGGATACGATCAATCAAAGAAGAGGTAATGCTTTTCTTTTACTGAGATGTAAATGTCTAGTTATCCTTGCAGTATTCCTTAGATTTTATGCATGTGGTATCCATATTTGTAGATTGATAGAGTCAACTTAGAGATGGAAGCTGCTGAACGTGAATATGACCTGAATCGTGCTGCTGAGCTGAGATACGGAACTCTAATGTCCCTCCAACGGCAGTTGGATGAGGCTGAGGAAAACCTTGCTGAGTTCCGAAAATCTGGTAATTCTTTGCTACGAGAAGAGGTTACTGATCTTGATATTGCTGAAATTGTGAGCAAATGGACTGGTATACCTATGTCAAACCTTCAACAATCAGAAAGAGAAAAGTTGGTCTCATTAGAAGAGGTTCTTCATAGGAGGGTAGTTGGTCAAGATATTGCTGTAAAATCAGTGGCTGATGCAATCCGACGCTCAAGGGCCGGATTATCTGACCCTAATCGACCTATAGCTAGTTTCATGTTTATGGGTCCCACTGGGGTTGGCAAAACAGAGCTTGCTAAGGCCTTAGCGGGCTATCTCTTTAACACAGAGAATGCCCTTGTAAGAATAGATATGAGTGAATACATGGAAAAGCATGCAGTATCACGCTTGGTTGGGGCCCCACCTGGATATGTTGGTTATGAGGAGGGAGGACAGCTGACAGAAGTGGTTCGTCGAAGGCCATACTCTGTGGTGCTGTTTGATGAAATTGAGAAAGCACATCATGATGTCTTCAACATCCTGTTACAGTTGCTGGATGATGGAAGGATAACTGATTCTCAGGGAAGGACGGTTAGTTTTACCAACACGGTTATAATAATGACTTCAAACATTGGCTCCCATCTGATACTTGAAACGCTACGTAATACACAAGACAGCAAGGAAGTTGTTTATGATATCATGAAACGTCAAGTTGTTGAGTTGGCGAGACAAACATTCCGTCCAGAATTCATGAATCGAGTGGATGAATATATTGTTTTCCAGCCTTTGGACTCCAAACAAATCAATAAAATCGTTATGATTCAGGTAAACAATCTTCGCCCTGAAAATATTTATGCTTTGATAAATGATATGATATTTTCTCCATAACTAACTCTATAGACGAACTCCTATAGCATTTGAAACTCAAGAATCTGTTCTTTTAACTTTTTTCTTTTTTTGTGGAATTTACCAAATTCTTCCATTCTCTTGGTGAAGCATCATTCTGTGTGAAAAATCTCTTTCAGATACTTGCACTATATTTTTCGTTCACGCCACAATGAATACTAAATGAAGCTTTAATATGAAATTTTCCATTGCCAGATGAACCGATTGAAAGAGAGACTCAAACAGAAGAGTATTGATCTTAATTACACAAATGAAGCCATTGAACTTCTGGGAAATTTGGGTTTTGACCCTAATTTCGGAGCTAGGCCGGTTAAGAGGGTGATACAACAGTTAGTTGAGAATGAAATTGCAATGGGGCTATTGAGGGGAGAGTTCAATGAGGAAGATTCTGTCATTGTTGATGCTGATTTGTCGTCAGACCTTCCACTACAGAATAAGTTACGTATAAAGAAATTAGAGAGTGGTGCTACAATACAAGCCATGGCAGTCAATGATTAGTATGGCTCTTTGGAGTTGTGAATGTGTGGAAAAACTGGGCTCTAGTCCCACACAACCTCCTTTGTTGAAAGCAAAACACCTCTTGTCTATGATGGGCTTGTGTTTAAATCATTGTATCACAGTATGAGCAAGTGTCATATTTAAGCAGAGCGTTTTGCGAAGTAGTTAGTTTATACAGTTTCTGTAAAGAGAGTTTTTATCACCTTACCGCAAATTGTGTGCAAGCGCCGAAATTACTAATATATTACGTGAACCATGAAATTGCTTCTTGCCGTTCCAAGGCCTGTGGAGAAGAGCAGAAAAGAGGGTGAAGGGTACTGGTTCAGGTTCTCATCGCTTTCACAGCTTATAGTGCGAGGAATATATGCATGTGCTTTATCTCAAAAAAATATATGCATGTGCTTTGTTTGTCTTTCCTCTTGCTATAGCCCCCTTTATGATAGGATTTTTTAATACAAATGCAAAATACAAGCTTTTTACAGATTGATTTGTCAAATTTTAATGACTTACCACTAGGTCCACCAATGCCAACAAATCAAGGTTTGGCCTATCGGAAGTTGTTAGGAAAAAGTTTATGAATTAATCCATTTGACTTGTTAGTAAGGATAGGCGTAAGACGCCAGAACTACTGTCTCTTGTTTTTACATAATTTTTGTGTGTGTAGGATACTCCTGCTAACGATGTTTCTCTTGCATTATACCCACTTCCCAGTCGCTGTGAACAATTTGTTGGAATCATGCCTTTTAGGCGTTGAAGTTCCTTGAGAATCCCCAATTAAGCAGTTGAGATACTGGATTCCAGGAGTTCTGCACAAATTTAGCCTAGTGTTATTAAAGATAATCCCTGATCCCTGGAGACGAGAGCTACTATTCTGATGATCAGATTGCAACCAAAAAATTCCATTAAATGTACAGAGAATTTGGTTTACGTGTTACAGAATATGTTCAGCCTGGATAAATTTTTAGGATGAACAGAAACTCTCATGAAAACATGAGATCTGTCCTGGAATCTGAGTCTAAATTTGAACAGTCTCATTTGTGAGGCTTTGTTAAATTTTCTTCCCAGCAAAGTATAGTAAGAAACTTTCTCGAGATTTAACCGATAGTGTAAGTCGCCATGTATACAATTTTTGTATAAATAAGATATTAATGAAGAGAGCTACCTATAGTATATGTAATTACAACCTGTAGCGTCAAATGAATAGGAGCCAAATTCAGCCACCCTTGCCAATTCTTTGATGTCCTCAGGAAGTTGCTTTAACTCAGGATTGATAACCTGATCATGACAAAGATAAAGTTGTTCCCACAAAAGTAGTTCTAACCTGGGCCTGGAGATGGTTACAACACACTGATCTTATGACCTGGGACAAGGAGCTAACCTAGTGGTGTATGTAATAAATCCATCCCATTCAAGTGAGGAATCTAAGATCTAGAAAATTGGCCGGTCACCTACTTTCCACAACGCAGCTTTGGCGGTACAAATAGGTACTCTGATATGAAGAATCTAGTCTAGGATGGAGACCTTTCTTATTTACTTTTATGGTACAATTATTAGTCAACTTTAGTAATCCTCCCATCTTACTTTATGTCGCGCTAAGTTTTGACACTGACAAACATAAATATGTATTGATATGCATGTACTAATCCCAATCTAATATTATTTTGACATAAATAACTCCGTAATTAATGTTTATGTGTTGGATTTTTCCGTTTGTTATAAAACGTAAATAAAAAGAAAGGAAAAAGATTGCAGTCGCTACCCTTTCAAAAGGAAAAAGTCTCACTGGATTGAACAAGGTCTTTAATAATCAAATGTAAATGCGAAATCAAGTTTACATCCTGTTGTTTCCAGAAGCAGTGATTCACTGGCTCTAACCTGCAGACTGTGGGGTGAGCTTGAGCCCACGTAGTTACATCACTGTCCTCTACAGTCGAGCGTTGGAAACTATTTGCTGCACGCTTATTTTTCTTTTTCTTTAGTCTTTTGGTTTTCAATTTATTTATTGGGAGGGCTATCGATCAAAATTTTTCAATCACGACCACGAATAACGTTACTTAGTAACCCCACACAATATTAAATGGTCCATCGCTCGTTGATTAGACCGAAAATGACCTTTCTCATTAGCTTTAGATGCAAATATGACGCATATGTTTTGCTCAATTTTTGGAATTTGTTAACAACATTTCCTGTCACGCATTTCCAAAGCAATCATCTAATGTAATTGAAGTTTGATGGGACTTCTATTCATTTGAAAACTATTCAGACAATGATAATGATAGATTATTCTATGCGCTTGACATGACATTGTCATTCAATCACTTGACCTTATTGCTTTCATCTCGGTATCAAAACTTAACTAACGAACTTTATTAGAAAGCATACATTACAAACTTTTGAACCATGTTAAGAAATTTGATTTTGCAACATTTTGAAAGAGTTTATAAAACCGATTTATGGTTTGTATGCATGGTATATAGGTAATCAGATGAAATGTTACTATTTACACTATTTTAGTAATGCATTTAACTTTCCTATCAACCCTTAGTTGAAGGATTACATGAATAATCAAAATTATTTAAATACCTGATATTGTTAGGTCACATAAATCGAAAAAGGCTCTTGTTACGTGACTTATAAGTTAGTGGAATATTTTACCGATAAGCCTTAAGAGAGTTATACCATGAGTTTCTAGCCTATATACTTTTCAATTGATTTTGAGAGCCTAGGTTAGTGGAATATTTTACCGATAATCCTTAAGGGAGTTACACCATGAGTTTCTAGCCTATATACTTTTCAATTGATTTTGAGAGCTAAATCTTTGTTAAATATTAAAATCATACAAAGATGATTGCACTTGAGGCTCCAAAATTGAAAATGATTAATGGTGTATATATAACCATTTTCAATCATACTATAAGGAATATAGACGATGAAGAAAGACCAAGTTTTTTTTGTTATGTCAAAGGAATACTCCATAGTTAATATCTGTTAAGTATCTAACCTAATTGACTATGCCAATTTATCAGTGGTTGAAACCATTCCAAGAATGTACATAATAGAGCATTGGCATTGGCTGGATTGGTTAAATGTTGATAAACATGTAATGGAGACAAAACAATATGACAGATATAAAAGGTAGATAAAGTCCAAAGCGCTATATAGTTGGTTTAATAAAAGAATCATAGAAATGATGAGTGCTATAGGGTGTCAGAATATCAGCGATAGGGTGTCAGAATATCAAAGTGGTGTAGATGTGGAGGAATATTCAATGTGGTAAGAACAAGATGAGTGCAATAAAAAAACTCTTTTTTAGAAAAGCAACAATTTCTTCTAGGTTTTCGGAAGGGTTTCTAGTAGACAAAGGAAAGGATTTGTTAACTCTGGCATAGAGGGGGAGATCCATAATTGGGAGGATGATGAGAGGAATTGGTTTTTTTCAAGATAGGAGTGAGAAGTTGGATTGGTTTTCTGGATCTTGAGAGGAAATCAGCTAGGACATTGTGATGACATTTTATATGGTGGATTGTGAATTTATAACATAAGAACCAATCATTCCACGAAGTAATTAGTTGTGAGGAAACATCTTCTTGTGAGGCTTAAGGATTTTTTGGAAAAGATGTATTATCCATTTCTATTGCAAAGAGATAAGGGCTAAGGTAAATATTAACCTTTTTAATGCACTTTTTTACTGTCAAAATCTCTTGGTGGATATTATGGTATTACTTTTCTAATTCCTTCAATTGGCCACTAGCATGGTCACATTAATAATGTTTTCCATCAACTTTTTCAATCAAGATGACGCCCAAATAATTTTCACTAACATTTGTTTGAAGGATGTGTTGTCCTTTATTAGGAATCTTTAAAGATGGTGGATGTTGACTCACTTATTTTAAGTATTGGACAACTTTGATTTGTTCTTTACTCTATGGTGGTGGATTCTTTCTCAACAATCTTGATCAGGAGCTTGTATAATTAGCCATATGTGGACTAAAATCCCTAATGTCATTAACAATTCCAAGGAATTGTTGGATTTTCTTTGAACTGAGATTTTCATTAGGAAAATGTAACAGGGTTGATCAAATATGACTTTTTTTGGATGATAGCATGATTCCATAATGCTTGGTAAGATTAAAAAAAGATTGAAGTAATGTTTTATGATCTTTATGGGTCTTTGAATATAGTAGAATGTCATCAATATAGATTAAGGCACTGGAAAGAATAGGCTTAGAGATCTTTATCATAGCATCCTAAAATAGTGATAGGGCATCTTTGAGTCTAAATGACACAACAACCCATTGGTATTGAGCATTTAGAATATAGAAAGTTGTTTTGTACCTTTCTTGTGGGTCTATTCCCAATTGTTTAAAATATGCCTTTAAGTCAAATTTCGAAAAGATTCTTGCATGAATGCATTAACAGGTTTATAGTTAATGACCAACTTCTTCTTTCCTCTTTGTTGTTCAACCCTTTTATTTACAAAAAAGGCTTGACAAGCCCAATTTGATTTTGTGGGATTAATTAATCCTTAATGAAGTAATATGGCACATTTCTTGTGCCAGCTTCAAATCTTTACGATTCATACTAGGTTGAGTAGCCTAGTAGGATTTATATCTTCGTTCTTTTTAAAGGGTAAATGAATGAAGAATTGTTGACTCTTCCAAAGAGGTTGTAGAAGTGAGAATTATGAATGGTTCTCAGGATAATGTTCCAAAAATTGATCTCTTAATATTTCATATTAAGGAAAACTAGAGTGGGCTCAAACATATTACATATATCAGTACAAACACTCAAATTAGCTCTGCATTTGATACCAATAGATAGGACGTATAATGAAGATTCCTTGCAATATATATCTATACCAATCAAGATATCTGGGTCAGGTAAATGACTACCAAGAACTTTAGTCCATACAACGCAACTAAGGAAAAACCTTACACCAAATTTCCTTTTTGTGATAAGCCCAAATTTGAATGAGTTTTTATCAACAACAGTAAAATATTCATCGTAGGATATTTAGGCTTTATGAGGTAAGATATTGGGCTTCATAATATCATCCTCAGTATCAACATCTTCGTCTACCAAATCTTCAAATGAGTCAAACTCATCAACAGAGGAATTGATAGGTACATCAAATTTAGTTTCCTCATCTTCACTAGATTATTCTTCGATAATATCTTCAACGTTGATGTTGTCATAGATTGATAGGATAACCTCAATGGATTTTAATAGTTTTAAATCCATTTTTTTCTTGTTAGGACATTGTCTAGCAAAATGTCCAGCTTGCCACAAAGGAAATATGGATACTTTTGTTTATCATGAGGATCTTTTTGTTTAAAGAATCAAAGAAATTGATATTGTTTATGTCTTCTGAAAGGTTTTTAATTGTCTTTATTAGAGAATTGGGATCTTTAAGATCGTTTGTAGAACTTCTTGTGATGATATTTCTTTTTGGTAGGACACTCTTAATTGTTTTTCTCCTTACACTTGATCTTTAGATGAGTCTTTTTGCAAGCCTTTTTAAGAAAAGGACCACTTTCAATCATATTCTTGGAAAACACTTATTAATTAAAAAGTTTATCCATGGATACTAATACAAGTTGATAAATCTCAATAAGAGATATTTCTCTAATATCTTTGCATAAAGTTGTAATGGTCCTTTGAAGTTTTGGTTGAAACTCATCTAGAAGAGACTTGATGAATATATAATAGAGATTGACATCATTAAAACCATTAAGTAAATAATATCTTTTTGTCATACGTTGAAAATGATTTTAAGGATTTCATCTATCCAGAGAGTAGCACTTTATTTTAAAATATTCTTGTCAAGTTTGCTTGTCAATGAGCTAAAAATCTCTAACGAATTGTTTATGGATAACTCTAAGAAGAATATTAGCAGATTATAAGTGAATAAATTGGAGTCTCCTATAGTTGTCTAAACTTTGCACTATTCCCTTAAAATATCAATGAAACGAGAAGTAAACTCAGACATGAAATCTCTTTTCATTTGTAAATCAATTTAAGCACCAAATTTATAAAGACGATCTCTCCATTTTTGGGGTGGAAGATCATCAAAATTAAACCAAGGTCCTAAGGTAGGCCATGGTGGAGGTACTTGCATAGGTTGTGGATGAGGTTGTAAGGGCTTAGTCCTTATTCATTTAGCTTCATTAATTTTTGGTTCAACCCCCATGGGTTGAGAAGTATCTTTCAGAAACTTCAGAATCTTCACATATAGAAAATTGGCTTTCAAGTTCATTTAAAACAGATACTAGTTTAATATTTGCAATGAATTCTTGTTGAGGAGCTTTGTCTTTCCCAGTTGATGGAATAGGTTGGATTTTGGTAGGGAAGAAGGTAGGGTTTTAATTTTCAAGGATTTTGTTCAAGGATCAACAAACTTGGCATGGATCAATTTTATTTTTAGCTTTGAGTTTTGTACGTTTGGTAGATTTTAGTCTGCTAATAGTCTGAACAACTGGAAATGTTATAGGATCAACCCCATAAATAGTCTTTGACTGTTTTATCTGCATATCTACTTCCATTCTTTGAAGTACTTCTATAACTCATCTAAGCTCTCACTCTTTGGTGGTGAAATCAGGTCCAAAACATTAAGTATTAATATGTCTTCTTAGATTAGCATCAAGTTGAACCATTTGATCTTACAAAGAAACATACAACTTTTATATTTGAGAAGACACAAACTTTACTTATTTTTAAGTAGCTTGTGTTTATTGATTAAGACCATCAAGCTTATTATCAATGCGTCGAAGAACTTAGTTATAAGCAACATCATTGTATGTCTACCAATCGAGTGCTTCATCAATAGAATGTGTACAAGGGTACCATGAGAAGTTATTCCTATATAATGAATATAAAGGTTTGAAATAATCCTAGTAGTATCGTTTATTTGTCTCTCTAGAGGAGGAAATTCTTCCTCATAAGTTGCATCATCTTACATTGGATAAGTGTTAGAGAAGCAATAAGAATGGAAGGGATAGTTTTGTCTTAGATTTTATCTTTAAGGAGCCCATGTTCCTTTCCAACAGCTTGGAATAGTTCATAAATGGTTTAGGTCATGGGTTTTTAAGCCCAACCTATGGTCTCGAATTTGGATATTGATCATCATGCTTGGGATGCAATTGTTATGGAGCTTGACAATAATGAATTTCTTTGGATTGTTGTCTTCATTTTTTATTTAAGTTTTTCATTCATTTTTCTAACATAGGCCTCATCCTTACTATCTATTTCATCACAGTCTAGTGTAGGACATATCTCGCAATCTGGCTCACATATGGATAGATAAACATCTCATATAAAATGTCCAAGATGATGGCTAATATACACAGGTTGGCCATCAGACTTGATATAGTGGATAGGAGGTCCACTCTTGCCTTGTTAATACGATAAGACTAGTTCTAGCATTAAAATGGGGCTGGATGTGTCAGATGATCCAAGGTATTCATCAGTGGGTCTGGTGTAGGTGGATTTAACAGATCCATCTGTTAATGTTATAAGAATCGGTAGAGTAGTAGTATGGATGGAATGCTAGTAAGGAGCATGCCATGGCTTCCAATAATTGGTGATCTATTTTGTGGGCATCATCTTTTTAAGCTCCATTAGTGTCAATTGTTTTGGGATCTAGATTATAGTGGTTTGGTCATGGACGAGATCTGCTACCATGTACAAAGCATCAAAAATTGAGTTTGGAGAGTTGTTATCTACAATATGATTTCGTAAGCAATAAATCATTTAATGGTGCAATGTGGCCATAATTGTTGTAGGTTCTTGCTCAACTCCAGTAGTTTGAAGTTGAACTTGTACCCTTTCAGATAAAGTAAGATCATCTAGTCTGATGTTAAAATCAAGGGCAATTGTGAGGGTGATACATCGATTATTTAGGGTGGTAAAAAAGGTACAATCAAAGCATTTTGATATGTTTTGTAGGAAGTGTCAAGAAAGGATATTCAAGCAGTAGTTGGAATCCCTTTTCTTCTATAAAGGATGAGAACCAATATGATAGCACCAACATGAAAATAAGTATGATTTTGATTTCTCTAAAGAGTTATTAGTTCTTTGGGGATTTCCAACTTTACATATTGCTCGACTAATGTTGCTTTTAGACCATATTGTTCCAAATGGAAACTTTGGATAATCTCTTTCACTTGAGGACGATGGGCAGTGAGAATAATGCAAATAGTTATAATCCAAGAATTATTACAAGAGTAAATATTGTATAAACTTAAAAAATGGAGATGAATATCATGGATATGAAGTTCCCTAGGAAGGTGAGTAATTTCAACCAAGTTTTATATTTTATTGGACAAAGTTCTTTTAATATTTAAAGAAAGATTGACTATTAAATAGTAGAAGAAGATAGATGAACAAGGTTTATAGGTAAGGATTCACTCATGATATGGGTAAAAGGCTCCTTACTTACTTTCATTAAGAATAATAGCTTGATTTGTGTACTTAAATTTAGTGTCCTATTTCATCTTTGGTTGTTGAAGTAAAATGGTAACAAAAGTAGAATGACAGTCCTTTAATCTACTTACAAAGCTGAACTTGCTTTCTATTCTCGTGAAAGTCGAACAAGAATAAGCCATTATTTCATTAAGGGATATAATTTGCAAACAATTCAAGAAGTCATGTCTTCACTTACGAATTTGTAATTTTTCCTTGGCTGGATTTTTCATGATTGATTACCATTTTCCTGCTTCAATAAGCAAACCTTCACGTGACATGCCATCGAAAAACAAAAAAAGGACTTTGTTATAAAAGATAAATTTGTACGAGACAAATAAGAAAAGCAAAAAGAGGTAACAATAATTCTCCATTTTTATTATCATTTTTAGTTTTGATTTTTACTTAAAAATAAAGATCTATTTCCTGTTATTATTAATATAGTTACTTTTTTATTAATAAAATAATAAAGCAATGAATAAAAAGATGAAGTTAATTAAGTAATTATTTAATGAATGAATGGACAGTCAAAATTTATTTTATCTTATAAAATATTTATTAGTAGATACTAATAATAAAAGATATTATTTTATAATGTTTTGAAATTGATGTTATTATTTACAATTAATTATTCAATTTTTGAAATTTTAATGTAAATAATAATTTTTAATTTTTGTGTATTTTTAAAGATATTCAAATATTAAAATTTCTTTATTAAATAATTTCAATTTATTTTAAATAATATTTATTTTAAAATTTTAGTTGTTACATTAATAAAATAAACTAATATAAATTAAATAATATTAATCATCATGTTATTAGTATTAAGTGTTACAAAATTAAATAATATTTTTAATAAATTATAAAATCAAAATATAAAAAGAAAATTTTCGTGGTTTCATTAATTATGAAAGGATGTAGAAATTACAACCCAAAAAATAATTCAAAAACACAACTACACATTTTCTTCTGAATTTAAATTGAAATCTAAAAACTAAAAACAAAAGTGAAACTAAATAGTTCATCACAATGTCATGGACTATGCTTGTTTACCTTAAAAGACACTCTTTGTTAGGCAATCAAGCATATAATAGGCTATAAGATGCAAAACTGGTTATGACTTGACAACTAGAACAATAAGGAGCTGTTTTACATTATCCTTGAGCTATTTCATAAGCATAGTGAAAGAGTTGATTAAGGGTAATAAATGGCGTGTAAGGTTTAAGGGATTCAATAACATCATTGAGGCTCTCCCTATCTATCAATTATCTTAGTAAGAAGAAGATAGGGTGATATGGTTGGAGCACTCATCTAGAGTCTTCACTAACAAATCATGTTCTCTTATTCAAGCTTCCTGCTCGGAAAGTCCAATGGTTCAACTTGGTGTAGTAAAAAAGAACCCTCTTGATGCTACTTTTATGACCTGATTAGCTACCTAAAATAGGTCGAACACACTAGATAGAATCAAATGCACACTAATCATTAATCCTTTATGTGTCCTTTACAATATTGAGAAAGAAACTAGGGATCACTTGTTCTTCTAATTAATGCCCCTTTTCAAACGCATTATGGAGTATAATACAAAGCAACTGCAAAAGCTTTTGTCACGAAGCTAATTGAGAAAACAAAATTCTGTGGGTTGTCTCCATCAGTCATCTCTCACCGGAGGACTACAACTTATTTAAAATTGTTTTTTTTTCTTCTTAAGTTTGTTTACCATCTAGATGGAACATAACCTAAGAGTATTTAAGAAGAAGAAAATGGATACTAACTCCTGGTGTTTAACAATATTAAGGATTAAGGAGTGCATTAGTCTTTCACTTGGAGAAGCTAGAATATTCAACTATATGTTCGTGAATTGGGAACTAGTGAGGTACATAACAAAAACCTCCTAATACAGGTGAAAACCATCACATTAGCTATAGACAAATTTGATTCATCTTAGATGCAAAGAATTAGAGCTAGTTTGTAACCACATCTCTTACACATATAATCCTTGTACTTAGGCTTAGGACATTTAGTAGTAGCTCTCTAATTAATGACTTGTATGACCCTTGACTCAAATTTTGTATTTTTGACTTTTTTTGAGGGGAAAATACCAGCTTAAATTAATAAAAAACAGTGCGCAATACAAAGAGGAGGAAAAGTAGAGAACATAAAATTAGAGAACGAAAGCGAACTACGAGCTAAACTATGAGCTAAGACGTTAGATGTACGACTCAGCCACTGAACATGGATATCTTGCCTTTGTGCTAAAAGCACTTTGCAATCCTGAATAA
>JANITW010000008.1:23133620-23150832 GCA_027564335.1 Erythroxylum williamsii | reverse complement strand
AAGAATCAAGCATTTTTCAAGACAAAGACATATACATGATCAATGACTATGATTTCAACAAGTATCACGGCAATGAGTTTATTTTTGAATACTTTTGCTTATTTCTATATTATAAATATGTTCCCACGAGCTTTATAGCTCACCCCCTCTAATCTCCCCCATACAGGTGACGAGCAAGAGACCGAGTGAGTCACGAGTACGGCGGCACTCCATTTTGTCATGCTTATTTTTAAAATTTAGTTACATTTCAAGTATCATTGGTTCAAGAGTGTTTTATCTTATTGGCTCTTGAATTCAAAGTTATAATTTGGTTTGAGATGTTCTTAACGCTTTATGAAACGCATCTTTTGGAGCATGAATTATGAACTAGTTGTGGATTTGTTTGTTTAAATCACATGAAAGCAGATTTCAAGTTTGTTTTCCAACAGGCCCATTAATCTTCCGCGGGTCTTTTCTAAATGTATAATTAGCAATTTTCACGCCACGCTCTCATGTCCGATGTTGGGCTCCAGCAGCGGGGTCCAACACCATCAACTTTCAAAAAGTTGACTAATGTTAACTTTGACTTGATTTATTAATTGAATCAAATTCAATTAATTATGAAAACATTCCAAAGTCGTATACACATTTTAAATGTGCCTAATAAACAATTCTAGAAAATAATTATTAACAATTATTTATTAACTTTGTGGAATCAGCCATCACATCACATGTCTATGACACTTGTCATATTACTTCTAACACTAGTCATACTCTACATCATGCATGCATAAGATAATTACTTTAACAACAAGTTTCATGCATCTCATACACATGGAAACATCTTATCTTGCATGTCCATACGGAAAATTCATAGAAACAATTTTTTATAAAATTAATATGGAATTTACAAGCATGTATGTTCATCAGATTTCCAAAATTTTCCAGAACTTCATACATGTATCAAGGTGAAACTAAATTTGTAATCAAATAGCAAATGACATTCAATTGCAATTTCCTTTGACAAAAACATAATATAATACCTTATAAGCATTTATGTGAAAGAAAATAAGGAAAAATGTTTCTAGAATTATTACGAAATTTTCAAAATCATCATATGCATTCAATTTTCTTGAAATTCCCAGAAACCAACATATGAACATACTAGATATTAATTCAAAGTAAAATAGAAAAAGATATTAAATCACAATTTCCTTTTATTGAAACATAATATAATGCTTATAAATATTTTTGTGAAAGAAAATAAAAAAAAAATTCTGCAAAATTTATACGAATTTTTCCAAATCAACATGCATGTCAGTCACAACCTACTAAACAATTTGCACATGTTCAATAAATCATCTAATACATGCATAAACTTGCTCTGATACTACTATTAGAGAGCTATAGATTCATGAATCACATGCACAACAATGCAGCATAAGTATTAGAATCTAAATTCCAACCCCATGACTTCACCAAAATCAAGAATCTTAGATGCATGCATACACAGATTATTAGAACATGAAAATTTTAGCACATGTACCTTTAATAATGCTCCTCATTTATTTAATTCTCTCCGTGTTTGGGTTGTAGCAAACATCAAACACCATCCTTGATTACTCAAGAACAAGCAAAGATGAAGAAGAAGCAGTAAGAGTGGTTAGAGCACCAAACTAAATGAGTTCAAGTAGATGCTCAAATTGAGAGATAGATCAAGATTATGTTGCATGCAATTAGATTCATGTAACAATTGTATAAATTGCATGAACAAGACTCAAATCCTCTTCTCTCTAACTCTAGAACAATTCTGGACCCCTTATCCTCACTTAAGTGTGTTTTTCACTAGTTAGTCCATGTGTACATAAGTAAAGAACTCACTTATGCATCATCTATCAGGCAACCATAATCATGACGTACTTCAATGATAGTCAAGTATACTTTGTTTTTCATTCGATCTTTTATACATGTGACCCTTAGGTTCTTGGTTATTTTGGGCACTCGAATTAACTCTTAATATGAGAAAATCATAGATGGTTTCCTGTCACTTGAATTAAATCTTAATTCAAGCAAATAATGAAGGGTTTCATGATGCCAATTTACCGAAATATAAGTGGATAATTAACACACTAACTCTTCGATAGTTAATTATCTGATTTATGAACCTTTTCATAGACAATTACCATGCAATTCGTCCCTTCACCATTCTATACTCTACTTGGTTTAGAGTATGGGCTGTGTCTCAACTCCTACTAGACTGACTACGTCATATCTATTCCAAGTGATGTTAGCTCTTGTCCTTAGATCTCAATACTCTATATGTCATTGAAGACTCTCTTCATGACATATAATTGCTCTAGCCAGAGACTCCTGAGTAATGATTCCGATAAGAGGCTGTAGGTATCATCTCCTTTTATCATGAGTGGTGAATCCTTTATTGACTACTCAATTACCTTCGAAAGCAATAGTTGTACCCAATCACTACATTATAAGCAACCTCATCTTGAAGCAACAAGGAATGATGCCAAAGTATAGGATCAGTATCCAAGATATCATTGAGTACCTTAAGTTTAAAGATATTTGTGCCATTGCTATGATGAAATTAATCATTGACATTTAATAGATTATCCATATAATAATCTCATAGTGGGTTATCCAATATACTTACTACTCTTAGTAAGCATCCACGTGTTAACTTTAAACATCTCATGTTTACAGTTTGTGAGATGCACTGCTTAATCAAATCAAGGAGTATAACATGTGCTAGTCTATTCGAATTAATAATGTCCTATCTTATTAATCATATGACTAGGGATAACTTAGATACTAACATAATTGTATATAATAGGAATCTCATTATCGTGATCTTATCATAATTTCCTTAATGCTATGTTTTGTATCATGAACTTCATTAATTTGATTTAAGATCAACATCAATTCATAAATAAACGAAGATCAAATTAATGAAAAATTACCTTTCGCTTTATTAATCAAAATAATATTTATACAAACGTACTAAAGGTGATTGCCTTTAGAGCACTACTCTAATAACAAAAACGATCGATTGATTAATGAACTGACTAATTTTAATAATAAAAGTTATCAAATTAAATCAAACTGAAAAATTAAAACTTAAAGAAAAAAGTTTATTAGTTCAAAATTTTCACTGATAAACCAATTGAATTGATTTAATTTTTTAATGATTGCTACTATAATAACAATTAGAATATCAATTGCTTGTTAATGTTAACAATAATAATGGTTTTTCTTTGGATTTTAACACTTACATTTTCTTTTCACTTTATAAGTTTATGCTCCCCGTAATAACCTGCCTCTTGATTATTTCTTGTTTTGTTAATTTGTGGCTCATACTTAAGTATGGTTTAGTTTGTCTTTTTCCTTAATCATTTAGTTTGTCGAGCATAAATATTAAGACTATGAGGGGTAACTATTTAGTAGAGGTTTAATTTTACTTCTATTTTTAAATTTTTAATATTAGTTTTTATCTTTATTTTTAATAAAAACATGTTTAAGTATTAACGTTAATGTTATTATAATTTTATTATTGATAATAATTAAATATTATATAAATTTAGAGATAAATTAATTTTATAAACTAATTAAATAAATATTTTATTTATTCTTTTATTAAATATTTATTAATAAATATTAGTTAAAAGATTTACATGATCTATTTGTTAATATACATTTATATTGTTTAAACTAATTTATTAAATAAATATACTTAATTTATTTTAAATTTTAAACTAATTGCACAAATAAATTAAATAATATTATTATTTTTATTAACAATTAATATTAAATAACTAAATAAAATATATTTAAATGATATTATGATAATAAATAAATAAATAAGTTTTAAGCATCCCATAAATTTAAAATTTTTAACTAACAATTTTTATTGATTTTAAAAACAAAATTTAAAAAACTATAGGAAAAAAATACAAAGCCACTTTTCCTAATCCCTTTTTTGTGTGGCATCTAATGCTTCTTATTTACAAATTTAAATTTATATTCTCTTCTCGTATCTACAACAATCATAAAAAAATTTCTGACATATGAAATTTTGAGAGGATCAATAATACAATGTCTTATTTTTAATTAATAAAGAAGAAGATTTTTTTTCGCTTCTCTCTCTTTCTAAAACTCGCACTAATGCAAATAGAACATATCTTAGAAAAAATAATAATAAACACGTATTTACACCCGTATTGTAACTCAATGGCACTCAAATTTCGGATTCCTTCAAAAACAAGTTAAACAAATTAAGCATCATTTCAATAGTTCTTTCTACCTTGTAATTTTTCAAGTCGAAGTTGAATTCATATGAATATGGAACCTGCAGGGTCCGTGGTTAGAACTTTCTAGGATTCAAATGGACCCAAAACTAGGGCCAGAATCAACTCTCATCAACAACTAGTTTTTATACCTATTTCTTAGTCCTGATATACTAACTATTCTTTTTCAAATATAACAATTATGGGCTTATGTATCTCTAATGTATTTGTTTCATTGCCACCAATTGGTTGCATTGTAACTACATTTTCTTGGATAAAATTGTCTTAAAAATAAACAAAATATCTCGAGCAGAGTATGTAATTGTACTATTTATTACAGGCAACAAAGGAGGTTTATGCACTTGTTGCATGTCCCTGCTTTCTCTTTTTTTTTTAATGGGGTACCTCGAATCTCGCGCACCTCACCCCACTCTTCAATGAGGCTTGTGACTGTCTGCCTGTCCATTTTTATATGCTTTGATATTGAAGTGTCACTCAACGTAACATTGCCATCACCCGCTTACTTTCCCCTTTACGCCTTTCTTATATGTATATATATATATTGAAACCAACCATATTGTTTTTATTGGTTCGTGGAGTTATTGGTTTAATTTGAAAGAAGAATTCATATATAGGAAGAAATAAAATATTGGTAATCCCATTCAAGCACCTCTAGTGCACTCTCCCTGTGCCTTGGAAATAAAATATCGGTAATCCTATTCAAGGACCTCTGGCGCTCTTTAACTCGTATTGGATACAATCCTGACGGGAACATGAGTATATATGCTTAGTTGTACACTAACAAACAAATTTCAAGTAGGGGTGGTCTTGTTTTCTTTTTATTTTTGTCCGAGAGAATCTCTTTGGAAAATTGTAGCTTTTTGTCCTCATATTCACAATGTCTTTGAGATGTATATATGAAAACATATTCAAATAGCTTGTTATTGGTTCTTTGATTAATGATTTAGAACAAAAGTAGACAAGTTGGCTCATGTTCTTATTCTTTCTGTCCTAATCCTAACAGTATGTATGAAATATTAAGTGACCATTTCATCACAATAGTTTAAGTTGTTGTGTGAGACCAACTTAATTAGTTTTATATATTTTCTAACATGGAATTGCTTTAACCAAAGAAACCAATATAATTGCCCTTATTATTATTATTTCTAAATGTTTTCTGGTTGTCATTGTAACCTTTTTCTTATATGCCCTATTCTTTTATGTCACTCCTATCCAATACGTAATCTTTTTCAAGTAAATACCAAGGATGTGAAAACCGGACCGGACCGGCCGGTCCGACCGGAAATGGTCTGAACCGGCCGGTTTATCCAAGAACCGGTTATTCGATAACCGGATGAAAAGCTAAACGTAACATCGTCTTCTCTCCTCTCTGCTCTTCTCTCTTCTCCGAATCCCTCCATCGCACCTTTCGAGCTGCTCTCTTCTCAGATGCCTCCATCGCACCTTTCTCTCTTCTCAGATGCCGGGTACTTGCCGGAGGAGCTCGGGTTGCTTCCAGATCTGGCCTTGTTTCACATCAACTCCAACAGGTTCTGGTTGCCATGTGAGGTTACTGGCAAAGGAAGATTCTGGAGCTACGGTAACTCTTGCTATGTTGGGAGCTATCCCTCCTCTAGTTGGAATGCTTGATTTGGAAGATGTTGAGTCTCATATCGCTTGTCTCTATGCTTTACTCAATCTTGGGATTGGTAATGACATGTAAGTTTCCGGGATCTTGGTTGTTCGCTTTTCTCTTTTTTGTTAGTTTACCAATTTTGTGTCCCAAAGATACCGACTTTTCTGGTTTCTTGATTAGCATTTCGTCTTTAAATGGTAAGGCTTTTCTGGGTTTTGTTTTAGTTCGATTATTTTTCATGGAAGATGACTGGAAAATGAGGAGTCTTGTTTGCTTTTAGATCGAGAATGTCGAGTCATTTTCTTTAAATTTGTTGTTTCCTGCCTCGCTATTGATTTTTTTTTCCCTCTTTAAGAACAGTTTTTGTTTTTTATTGGACTTCACTCTCTCGTGATTTGTTTCGATAGGTCACTTTCCATGTTTTACTGTTCAATTTTCTTGGAACAGTTTCGCATTTCCAGAGTATGTTTCACATGGCGATTATCTATCTCATGCATTTAATATGTGATAGCATTCTTAAATGCGGCTCTGTTATATGAATCCTTTTGAAACACTCCTTCAGGAACAAAGCTGCCATTGTTAAAGCTGGTGCTGTTCATAAGATGCTAAAGATCATATACTCTCCAAATGCTCCGAGCCCATCAGTATCAGAGGCAATTGTGGCGAACTTTCTCGGCTTGAGTGCATTGGACTGTAACAAACCTATTATTGGCTCTTCTGGTGCCATACCTTTCTTGGTTAAGACCCTTCAGGATTTGGATCATAAAAGTAGCGCTCAAGCAAAGCAAGATGCTCTCAGAGCTCTATACAATCTGTCAATATTCCCATCAAACATCTTCTTTATTCTTGAGACCGATTTGATCCCTTTTCTGTTGAATGCTCTGGGAGATATGGAAGTAAGCGAGAGAATTCTTTCTGTCTTGAGCAATGTAGTATCCACCCCGGAAGGTAGAAAGGCAATCAGCAATGTCCAGGACGCTTTCCCCATTTTGGTTGATGTTTTGAATTGGACTGACTCACCAGGATGCCAAGAGAAGGTATCTTACATTTTAATGGTGATGGCACACAAAGCATATGGGGATAGACAGGCCATGATCGAGGCAGGGATTGTATCTTCGTTGCTTGAACTGACACTTTTAGGTAGTACCCTGGCTCAGAAAAGGGCCTCCAGGATCCTGGAATGCTTGAGGGTGGATAAAGGGAAACAAGTTTCTGAAAATTATGGTGGGAATTTGGTTGCAACAGTGTCTGCTCCTATTTGTGGTTCTTCGTCATCTTCTGTGAACCCGGGGAAGGCGTGTTTGGAAGAAGCAGAAGACATGATGAGTGAAGAGAAGAAAGCGGTGAAACAATTAGTCCAACAGAGTTTGCAGAACAACATGAGGAGAATTGTCAAGAGGGCCAATTTGCCTCAAGACTTTGTACCATCTGACCATTTTAAGTCCCTCACTTCGAGTTCAACTTCCAAAAGTTTACCTTTTTAATAAATTGTGTTCAGACACCATCAAACTGGAGATTGGAAGATGAGCAAATCGAATTAGCCTTAAATCTCGTTCCCTTCCAACTTCTTGAGTTCTTTTGTAAGCATTGGTAGTCGTAGTCTAAGGAGTAGCATCATGCTTATCAGAATCTCTAATAGTAAATATTTCTTTTTTGGTCTTACTGGTGTTAGAATGAGCTTCAGGTGAATCTGCTTTGGCTTGAACTGAACAACCATGTATGTAATGATATGCTTTTCCTGGTTCTCCCTATGTAGTGGTACGGCACGCAAAATGGGCCAAAATCGAGGCGTAATGATGTCATTTGCCCCACAGAACGTCGGGAGGGTCATTTTCAACCCAAAACAGTACATGTTTGTCCAACTCTCTGGCCCTTGCCCTTAATTTATATCCCGACCTTGCAAGCATGTATGTTCTAAAAGTGGTGTCGGTCATTTTCTTCTGCATAGCAACAGAGACTGTTCACCGCCTATTTCTTTTTTATGTGAGAATCGTTGTTAAAAGAAAAAAGATAATCTGGGTCTGATTCTGAAGGGTAGAGTTATATTGGAATTCTCACACATTTAGTGGCAGGAGCATGGAGATTTAACCCAGCTTTTAAATTGATTAATTTAAAGGAAATAATTCTGTTACCCGCTGTATAACATGTGATCTGACCTGACCCGTTCCTTTGTTGTTACCTACTTGGTCCATTTTACAGATGAAGAAATAAGAATCTGAAATGAGCTGTCCTGTCTGGCTTACTAAAATTTCTACAATTTAATCGCCACAAGGGGTCATTTTGACGTTGAAGTGATGGTGAGATGTGGGGTATGATCGTTTTATAATCAACTACATTTATTACTCCCTCCTTTCTCCTTGCTTTGTCTTACCAACCCAACTCCCAACTACCACACAGTCAAACGACCCCCATGCCATGGAGTCAGTGTAGTATGCTTATAACGTGATTTGGATGTATTCACCCAAAATAAGTAAAACCTGCCTAAAGAATATGAGGATGATTTTATCAAGAGTGTAACTGTTCCCCCCTTAGATACAGTGTACTAAAAAATCCCAAAAAGAATTACAGAAACGAAATCGGGAACGATCTAGTGACAAACAAAGAGCCTCACTACTTTGCTACACATGCCAATAGTTTACAACCAATATGTAGAACGAAGGACACGAAGAAGCAATGGTGAGTGTAGGGACAGGGTGAAGGAGTTTACAATCAAATGCTACACATGCCAATAGTTTACAATCAAATGCTGCCTCGTATGCACTTATACCATCACTTCATTTTCTTGATGTTTCTGTTTACTACATTTGGATGGAGTATCTTCCAAGTTACATAATAAACCCCAAGAAGTTAGCTCAATTAAAAATATAAGATAAGAAACAATTTTTTTTTCAAATACTTTTATATTATCATTTTTTAAAGATAAATAATAAATATCATTGCAATAGCGAACAAGACATTCAACTATAAGGTTAGAAATCCAATCCTCATAGCAAAGCTAGAACATAATCCAAATTACACCAGACTCTAATTATGTGTCATGGAAGTGCTTAGACTATTAGTGACTTGGTTAGCAATCAATATCTCTCTAATCCAACAACTTGTCCTATTTGCAACAACATTTATCCATGTGAACATCCTTAAAGATTTTTAGGTTTCTTTTAAACGAAATTGAGTGGACTAAACAAGTTACAATTAGACTCAGGCACACCTTGTCTTCTCCAATCTTTTTATAGAGATTTTTAGCCCAAACCAAAATATTTTCCTTTCTTTTTATGAAGCATTCTTGCCCAAACAAAAGATGAGAACTTGCACTTAAAGAACAAGTTATTAGTAGTTTTAGGTAGTGTGATACACATGATACAAATATGATCATTACTTCCCCTTAATCTATCCTTCATCTTTAACCTTCCTTTAGCAGCCAACCATGTTATAAAAGAAGCCTTAGGCATCAAGGATCTTTTCCACGCTATATTATACCAAGGTACACTTGGACGATGAGGTCTTATAACTTTCAAGCAAGAAGAGTTAGTGAATTCTCCATTACTACTAGAAGACCAAATTAGTTTATCCTTTATATATGAGTTAGGCATGTATTTTGAAAGAACATCCTAAAATCTATCAACTTCCCTTTCTGTGATCTTCCTCTCATTGTCAGCAATGACATATGAGACCTTAGTGCTGATTATCCATTTGCCTACTAGATTGACCAACTCATCCCTCTTAATCAGTGGCCTATGAGAAGTTCAGTTGTCAAACCAAATCTAGGAGTTTTCACCATCACCAATCTTCATTTTCATGTGAAGGTAGATAATGTATCTATACCTTAGAATGTTGATGAAAGGCCAAGAATGCTCAATCTTGTCTTCCAACTACCAAAAATTGGGATTACTCAAGTAGTAGCCATTTATCCATTTTCTCCATAAGGCCTCTCTGTCATTAAGAAGCTTCCAAATCGTATTGGTAATGATTTTAGTTTAAATCAACTAAAAAGAACTAAGCTCCAACCCTCCTTTTTGCTCTCTCCAGCAAAAATGGTCCCATTTCATCTTATTACCCTTTGAATCATTCGCTTTTCCATACTAGAGGAAGTTCTTCATACATCTTTCAATCTCTTGAATGATCTTCTTTGGAAGAACTAGGTGTGAGCTCCAATGGTAGTGCAGGTTGTTCAGAACTGATATAATTAGTTGAACCCTTCCTGCTTGAGAAATAAATATGTTTTGTCAGGCCTTAATCTTACTTTTGTATCTCTCCAACAATATCAAGCAATCATGATACTTTAGCTTTTTGGAGGATATAGGTACCTGCAGATACTCGAAGGGAAGATTTTAGATATTCAATCCAAATATATCCTTTAGACTACTAGAATTAAAGATATCACAAGATAAGTACATCCTATTATTTAAGTAATAATATTTCAAACTAGAAATTCTGCAAAATTGCATAAGAAATCTATGGAAAATAGATAATTACTTTTGATCTGTAGCACAAAAAATCATTAGATCATCATCATAACAGAGACGAGTAAGTTGCAATACCTCACATTTGTGATGATATGAGAGATCTGAACTTCCTAAGGTGTTAAATTTGAAGATTTTGTTAAGAATTTTCACTGAGATTACGCGCAAATATGGTGATAATGGATCACCCTACCTTATCCCATTAAAACCTTTGGAGAGCTTAGTGGGGCATCCATTTACAAACACACAATAAGAAGGTGTTGAGATGCACTTTTTATCTTAGAAACGAATTTAAAAGGGACATTAAACTATTCCAAACTGCTAATGATAAAGCTCTAATTTATGTTGTTAATGGCCTTAGAGATATCTATTTTCATAACACAACCTTTAATTGATTTATTGGAATTGTAATCCTTCATTAGCTCCTGGACTAGAAGGATCTTATAGAATATTGTTCTACCATGAATGAATGCACATTAAGGTTGATGAACAATTGAATTAAGAGGATATTTAAGAATGTTTGCCAAAAGTTTAGCAATCACCTCATAAATTATGTAGCAAAATGACATAGGTCTAAGATAATTTAGAGAAACTTCGTATGGAACTTTGGGAATCAAGAAAATATGTGTGGCATTCAACTCCCTCAACATCCTACTAGAATATGGGAATTCTTGTACTACCAGTTATATTCCATGTGCATTAAAAAAAGCAAACATTGTACCAATCAAGTCTAGGTGCCCTCAGATTCAAGTAGAAAAGAATATACTTGACCTCTTGTCTAGTAATTGACAATTGCATTGATTCCAAGTTAGGGAAAGCTAGAGGTGAATTAATCACTTCCACCAGATCTTGCAGGGAAGTCTTTCCAGGCCTGTTATAAGCTAGTAAATCCATAGAGTATTTGATAACCATACTTTCAATCAAAGAAAATTCAGAAACTAATTGATCATTGTAGTCTAGCAAATTTTGAAATTTATTGGAATTTCTCCAAGCCAAGATGGAGCTATGAAATAACCTTGAGTTAGAGTTCCCTTCCTTCAACCATAAGCTTCTTACCTTTTGCACCAACATTGAGTTATGGTCTACAAAGGCCTTGATATTTTATTGAAATTTCCTATTTTATTCAAATTGCAAATTTAGGTTATTAGGAGCAAGGTAGGATGCTCTTTGAACTTCCCTTAGTTCCTTCTTAGCTTTTAGTAAACAGCTTTCAGTTGATAGGGCTCTTATTTTAAGAAATAACTTAAGCTTTGATTTTAATGCTTGAAGTTTCCTTATGATTGGAAAAGCCTTAAATTCTTAAACATCCCTGGTACATGTTTCATTGACCAATTCCATGAAACCATCCTTCTCAGATAGGAAATTTATGAATCTAAAAGATGCATTTATCTTCCTATTGGTGAAGATATCTTTGATTTTTATGAAGGACTGATCTGAGTAGAATGGTAATCCAAAAAGCACATGGGAATTTGGAAAGGATAACATCCATCTTTGATTAGATAGAACCCTATCAAGCTTCTTCCTGATTAATGCATCACCTTTATACTTATTGCTTTAAGTGAACATGTTACCTCAGTATCTCAAATCAGTAGCATCTATCTTTGTCATTATCCTTTCTGGCTCCCTACTTAGTTTGGAAAGGTTATCTTTATACCCCTACGCCTCAGATGGAGATAAAACACAGTTGAAGTCCCTAGGAATAATCCAGGGATTCACCATCATGTTATTGATACTACACAAATCATTCCACAGCTTAACCCTTTGGAACTCTAAGTTAGAAACATAGATGATAGCCACCTCAAATACTAGTTCAAAATATTCAGGCTTACATAAGAGATGAACTTATTGATCAGAGGTATTTTTTAAAGATACCTTAACCCTCTCCATACTAAAAGCATACAATATTCTTCCATTGAAATGATGAATGTAGTCAAAGCCATATTCCCAACTTTTCCCAAGAAAACTCATAGAAATTTGGAGCTTAAAAGCCTTAATTTTGGTTTCTAGTAATCCTATTAAGATGGGTTATTTTTTCAAAATAATATCCTTAATGGCTCATTCATGCATCTGATATTCCAAAAAACCATCTAAGTTTATGTGTAACTTTACCAAACCCCTTTGGGTTTTCTCTTTTTCGTCATGGACCTTCGATTGGATACAAGAATAAACTTTTCATTCAATGCTTGCATTTCATCAGTAACCCCCTAATTGAAAGCTTTATCCTCTTTATCACTCCTTGGGGAGTCTGCACTAGCTTTCCCTTGTTTTAGAGGTTAGTAGTAGCTTTTCCCTAATCTTTAACTATAATAATGTTTGAATTATCATAATGATCCCCCCTTCCAACTAAAGAAACATTATAAATCAAGTATAGAGCTAGTGGAGTTGGGTTATGAAGTAGGATCAATCGGTTCTTTCTCTAACCCCATTAACTCATTGTGATCCCCTCTTGAGAAAAAGTCTCCCTTTTGGTTTCCAAACTTGCTTTCCCAATTGGAGTTTCCAATTTTATGATAAATGAATCTTAACTTTTACAAGCTCAATAGTAGGACTGAGTTTCATGATAGGAAAAGCTTTAGGTAAGGGCTTCTTAAGATTTATTTCTACACATATCTAAGCATAGCACACCTTATCAAGCTTAGCAGTTACTGCATCAAAAGCCACAGTTTTTCTAATTACACTAGGAAAAAAAACACAAACCATCCATAAACTAATACTTCAAAGGAATTTTAAGAAAATTCATCCATAAAGGAATGGATTTAACGTTGTTTTTGTCAAAAACTAAACCTGATGCCCATATCTGAATAAATATAGGTTCTCCACCCACATGTCAAGATCCCAATTCCAAAATCTTACTCATATTATCATCATCTGTAAACTTGAATAGAAAGGTATCCTCCTTAGTAAGATGGATTCTATATAAACCTTTATTTCCTGATCTTTTGAACCACATTTGCATAAAGGAAAGCCTGGTGTTTTGTTTTAGAAAAAACCAACTAAGGTATTGTTCCAAAGTTTTGTTTCTTCTTGAAGAAACTCGAGGGGAGGGGAAACTACACCATCTGCCAGAGTAAAAAAGAATGTTTAGACTTAGCTAAGGGATTCTTGCTTGATGTTACATTTTTTTAACTTAGTATGAATTAGATTGGGATAGATCTGGATGGGATACTCTAGAACTATATATTTGAATTGATTATTTGATTTAATGAATGAGCTAACTTTTCTTACTAATTATTCTTCATTATATCTTATTTTGAATTGAAATATGCTAAAGTTTTGATTCAAGTTCAGATTTCATATATAGGGATTGAGAATTCATATATATTAATAGATTATGAAAATAAATAATAACATGGATATTTAAAGATTGGACCATATATATATTTTGGATTAGAGTAAAATCTATCAGATGAAATTTATAGGACAAGTTAATGCATTTTTAGGAGTTTTGACTAGAAAGATATTTTAATTAATCAAAGGCTAGGAGTCGTATTTTTTTTAAAAGAACATAATTGTAACTTTGGAATCTCTTATGGTCTAAGAAACTAGGGTTAATAATTAAATTAGATAAATTTAGGAATAGAAAGTTTATAGAGGGATTCCTTATTAGATCTTAATTTTCAATTGATTGTTCATCTTGTTTATTACTTTAGTTTGTTATTTCATATTATTATTTTCCTTCAATTCATTTTTTTTTGTTAGGTTAGATAATCAAAAGATGGTTAATACTAGTACTTGTGATCCTTATGATTCAACAGCCATATTAAGTAGACTATACTATTAGAACGATATGTGTACTTACCTAATTGATCTTTAGGATTATTTTGATCATATCTACACATCACATCAAGTTTTTTTTGATGTTGTTATCAAATATTAGGATATTAAGACCACTTTTATTAATTTAATCATCCTTTTCTTTTTTACATTATTTATTTTAGAACTTACTTTTTTTTATCTTGTACTTGTTTGTTGAATTTTAGGATTTAGGTAACTTGGTTTGTGACTATAAGAGTTCTAGACTACTACTTAACCTAAATCCATAAATAGAAATGACTTCACTAAAAAATTTAAGAGAAAAAAACCTAAGAATTTAAAAGAAGCTACAATTTTTAGGTTATAACTACTAGATACAATGGCATGATAAGAATGGGGAACTATACTAGACTATTGTTCATTGGGACATAGTCTAGCATTACTAAGCTAAAAGTGGAGGCTAATAATTTTGAGACCAAAACAAACATGATTAAGATAATTTAACAATTTGTGTAGGTTGATGGTTTGCTTAATAAGGATCTAAATGAACACATTGTAAACTTTTTAGAGATTTGTGATACATTTAAGGTTATTTGAGCTTTGAAAGATGCCATTTAGATAAGGTTATTCCTTTCACTTTAAGGGATAAAGCGAACTTATGGTTGAACTATTTGCCTTTTGGATCTATTATCAATTAGAATGGGGTTCAGGATTCCATCAGGAATTTTCATATACATCTCATTGAAACAAATCACATTGTTTCCTAACTACCAATGCAATAATAGTCCCAATGGTAGCCATTTTAACTATAGGAGAAAAAGTCTCAATGTAATCAATATCATTTTTTTCTTGTGTCACCTCTAATCACAAACCTTGTCATCAATCTCTCCATTGTGCCATTAGAACTAAGTTTAACCTTGTACGCCTATTATTGCTAATAACTTTCTTTTTAGAAAGGAGATCAACCTCTTGTTAGGTATTATTAGCTTTAAGAGCATTTATTTGACACTCCATGGACCTATTTAAGATCGAGTAAATCTTGTTTATAAGTTATAGGCCTTATATAGGTATATGTTTAGGTTATATGGGATTGGGGAGTGGAAGGCAAGGATTGAAGGGTAAAATTTTACACCAATGATTAGAGGGAAAAGTGCAAACATTGTCTTCAAGGTGAGATTGTGCCTTATGCTCTTTTATGGATCATCTTAAAATATGTTGAAATGTTGGGTGGGAAGAAATAGAAGCATAGTTTGAACAAAAAAAGTTGAAAGGGAACCATAATTGGAAATTGGAAATTGGAAATGGGGTAGACGTTAGAGAGATAGGTTAAATAACAGTTCGAGATGGAGCATATGGATAGTTTAAGGCAAAGAAGATAAGGTTAGGAAGGGACATGTCAAAATATATAGCTTTTATATGATAAAAAAGAAAGAATTGTTCACGAAAAATGATGTCCCTACTATTGTATGCCTTCTTTTTTGGACCCCGAACCTTTCTATTAAATGAGAAATTTTTGGCGATTATTCATGTGTAAAAAAAAGGAAAATTCTTGAACTTGAAATGAAATAAAAAAGATGGTTTAGACACAAGATGGGTTATATGTGATACGTTGGAAGTTGAAAGCTGGAAAATGTATATGTTCATTGAGTATGCTTTAGTTTTTTAGCCATAACTTTTGCTCTAGTTATCTAAATGAGATGATTCTTGATTTGGATTAAATTAGAGAGATAAGGCTAAAAATTTTCTAATGAAATAGAGTTTTGGTTCGGTCTCTAGGAATATCAATTTTTGGATGAAAATTGAGCACATAATATTGTTTCGGATATGAACAGTCCGAAAATGGTTGGTGTATAAATTTTAGACTATGGAACCAAATTGAATGCTTTTGATGTCATTAGAAAAGTGAGACAATGAAGAACATTTGTTTGAAGGAAGTGTTACCAAATTCCTTCAATTGCATGATTAGAATAAGGTCTTGATTTTTGGAAGGAGTTAAGCATGATTTTAAATAATTTTGAGGTTTTGCAAGATTAATTATTTTATTTGGAGTTAATTATTGTGTTAATGTTAGTTAGATTTTAAGATATGGTTTGGTTGAATTAAGTAGCAAGAGTGTGAATGTATGAGGGCATTCTGGGAAGAACACTTAACCATTAAGATTATAAGGCTTTGAAGGAGGGGCAAAGAGGTCATTGCTCACTCATTAATGGCAAACTTGTAAATAAAAGGTGGTCTTGTTCTTTTAGGAAGAGGGGAGCACGAAAATTAGAAGGAGAAGAACCAAAATTAAAAGAGAAAGAGTGAGGGTTCGGTGGAGAGAAGAGAGAGAAGAAAGAATAAACAAAAGTTAGGTCTTGATTTTTCTAAGTTTCAAGAGGGATTTTGAAGTTGCTCAAGAAGGGAAAAGGGAAGAGGAGGATGAGATTTTCATTTCAAGCCAAGAAACTCCTCATTTGATGAAGAATCAAGGTAATAGTATGTTTGATTTGTTGGATTTTTGGAAAAAGTTTTGGTTTAGATAGCATAAGAAATGTATGAGTTTAAGCTTTCTAAGATCAATTTAGTGATTATGTATTGTGGATCGCCCAATTTGAATCCATCGTGATTTGGGAATTTTGGCTTTGTGAAGAAAATCAAGAGAGAGAGAGAAGAGGAGCAAGGGGAGTAAATGCATTTTGAACAAGTATTAAGCAAGGAAATAAGGTGGGTTTCATGTTTATAATTTAAGTAATGAGCCACTAATGTTTTCTTTTGAACCAAGAGAATAAATTGACTTTAATGATTTCAATTAAATGTTGCTTTATTGTTTTTGATTAATTTGAGAAATTGCTACATGTTGTGATGTATGACTTTGCAATAAAACAATTGAATTGTATATGATCATGTTATGCTATTGAATTAAGTCATGGCATTTTGTATAAAGAAAAAAAGCATGAGCATATGAGATTGTGAATGATTATTTGATTGTGTTTGGGCGAAAGAGGAATCGTTTCGTAGTCATATACACGTAGACGTTAAGCCTTCTCTCGACTATCCGCTTGTGGCCCACGAGATTCGAAAGTGGACTCGTTTGGTTCCCGAAGTAA
>JANITW010000008.1:23080522-23104826 GCA_027564335.1 Erythroxylum williamsii | reverse complement strand
AAGAAAAATGATTTCAATTACTTCAAAAATGTTTCTTTTATTGCTTTTGAATGATTTGTGAGATTGCTATATATTTTGATGTATGAATTTTGATGATAGATATGCATATGAAATATGTCATGCTTGTGAAAGACAAGTTTTCAAAAATGTGCCATTTGGGTAATTATTTTTAAGTCATGAATTACATGTTATGTGGGTTTGTGGTGGTCCCTTAAGTATGTCAAGTGCACTTGTCTAACCCGCTTGCCTGCTAGTGGCATGGAGCTCCCTTGCGGACTCCCATAAGTTCACGGCTACGCAAAATCATCATGTAGGATTGCACTAGTACATTCTGTTCACGGCTACATAAGACCCTTAGGGGAAATGTGTAGGACGTTCTATTTTGGATCTACCCAAACCATTTCTGATGTGCTTATGTGTTTATGAATTGTGAACAATTTGAAAATTGCATAAATTGTGTTGTTGTGATTTTGATTACATGACAAGAATTTTGAGAAACATGTGTTTTATGATTCAATAAGAATTTTCTATGAGATTGAACTTTTTGAACTATTTTGCTTGTTATTCGTTATAAGCATGTTACCCATGAGTTTTCAAGCTCACCCCCACTTTCCGTCCCTTCCTCAAGTGAAGAGAATGAGATCAAGAGAAAGTGAGTCAAGACATTACTCTGGATTTGCATGTTTTGTTTTGTTTTAGAGTATTTATATAAAACAATGTTGTAGTTGCATTTTGGGGAATTACCATTCAAGTATCTTGTGTACTTTGGGGATTTTACGAAATGATGTATTTTGGCATGAGATGACAATAAAGCTTTGTGAACTCTTAATTTATGATGTTAATGAATTATGAATGATATATGAATGACTATGATAAATGTTGAGCAAGAATGGTTGGTTGTTACACACATACACACACACACACACACACACACACACACACACACATTAGTGAGATGTTATGGAAAAGACACATAGGAATTATGAATGATGAGATTTAGTTAAATGTAACAAGTCACATGAGTTGAGATTTAAGAGTGGATGAAGAAAAGATGGAATTTAAAGGGTTATAAAATGAAGCTGGGATAAATTTCAAGTTTTACATGAGGGTAAAATGTGTGTTCTGACTTCGGGAGAAATTTTGTATTAATCCATGCTGATTTTGACAAAGTTGTATTAATAAAAAGTTATAGATGATCCTTTTAGCTTTCCGACGCTATAAAGTATGTAAATTTAGGATATCGGAATGAAAAGATATGAGCATTATAAGTGAAGATGCTGAATAGGAAGTTTAAACATGACAATCATGGTGAATGATGAGAGTTTGGGTTTGTGATGAGTAATTTGAGTTGAATTTTTGGAGTTTGATGCACCCAAAGTGGTAATTGAATGTTTTAGGATTGTGATTGCATTAGAAGAAGTGAAATTGAGAAGACTATGAGTGAATATGATGTTATGTTGAATGTAGGAAGCATTGGAGAGGCTTTGGAGGGGTTTTGGGAATCCCTATGTCCGTTAGACGAATTTTAGGTCCGTTAAACAGACCTTCTCGGGTGAAAAAGGGCTCTTAAGCCAGTCTATGTCTGTTAAATGGATACGGATGACCGTTAAACGGACCTTCTCGGTCAAAATGGACCCCCAACCTCGACAATGTCCGTTAAACGGATATGGATGTCTGTTAAATAGACATTCACAGGTCAACTTCAGTAAATTGCGATTTTTGACCATTTTATAGGCAGAATCTTAATTTATAGTCTTCATGAAAGTTGTAGATCTTGAAGTCTACTTTCAATTGGTCTAAGAACGAACTCAATCCGATATTTTTGGGAAAAGTTATGACAATTGCTCCAAGAGAGATACAGAATGATTAAGGATATAAACATGTCGGTTTCTTTTGGCCATAATTCCCTCATTCGACCTCCGAATGAAGTGATTCTTGAAGCGATAGATTCCTAAGACATGTATCTAGCTCTCCATGAAATTTAGTAGCTTTTGGTTGTGGGATGAAAAAGATTGATGAAAAGATAGTGAGGGATCAATTGAGAGAGCACGATTGGGGTAGGGACACACTTTGAAGTTTTGAGCATATCGTGAGCTATAGAGCTCGGATTGAGATAATTCCTTCTTCAAATTAAACTAGAAATGTAGAGCTACAATTATTTTGAAGAAGTCAGTTATGATTTTGGTAGTTGACTAGTGCCCACTAGGAGAAATGAGTTCGAGTATGGTGACTAATTTATGTGGGCACTCCATTGAACAAATTGTGAGGAAAATTATTGGGATGTTATGAGAATGAAGATTAATCGATGATGGTTAAGGAATTTCATTGGATTAAGCTCAGGTTTCATGTTTTCGTAAGAGTTGGGCTCCGCAAGTGGGGTCCAACATGTGGCCTGTTGTGCCATCGTGGCTATTATTTCGGCCCAAATGTCTCCGAAACTTCTCTATTTTTCGATGTTGACCCTGAAATACTAGCAAACACATCAAGGTACCTTAAAAATATAATATTTAAGCTCAATTACTTGTGCTAACCCATAAAACACTTAACACATAAATACCTAACAAACTAACACAATTCTAACATAAACACATATTAAATGATTGAATTAACAATTAAATACATCTCAAACTAAGTCCTAAAACACGATATAATTTACATTTACCGCTTCACCCTAATTCTTTTTAGGCCTTACTTTTCTCCTCTTTCAATCTCTAAATATTATTTTCTCGCATCTTTTTACTGGAGCTTGAGGTACTTCCTTTTAAGATGTCTAAACTACCTAAGCCTTATCTCTTTCAATTTGTCATTAACACTAGTCACCTTTAATTTGTCTCTTACTATTAGATTCTTGACCTTATTTTTTTTTAATAAGGTTACATATCCATTGGAGCATCCTCATCTTTGTTACCAAAAGGTTATTAGTATGTATTTGTTTGATGGATGAACACTCCGTGCTATATAGCATAGTTGATCTAATCGCTAAGTATAGATTTTACCTTTGAGCTTGAGTGATACCTTTTTATCACATAAAACTCTTAAAGCACTTCTGTATTTAAGCTACTCAAATATGATATGATGGATTATGTCTTCATCGATCTTTGGATTAGTTTGGATGATAAAACCTAAGTACTTAAAACACTCCTTTTATGATATAACTTTTGATCCAATATTTATCTCCACATTGGTAGCCACCTGATGATTTGAAAAGTTGCATTCTAAGTACTTAGCCTTAGTTTTGCTCACTTTAAAACTCATTGACTTTAACGCTTCTCTTCAACATTCTAACCTAAAATTGACCCTCTCTTTTATTTCATCCATTAGGTCAATATCATTAGCAAACAACATATTTTAAGATTATTAAATTATTAAATAATACATACTGTTTAAAAAATCTAGAGTCTTATTCTTATTGTATTAGTTTATAAAAAATAATTAAATTTGAATAAATATAAGTTTCAGTCAAATAAAATTTTATTTTTAAATTTTATTGTAAATCTCAAACAAATTATTTTAAATTTGTTGTAAAAGTTCTGTCTGTCTCACTTAAAGAATAAACTATAAATTATAAACTATAAAAAAGGAAAGTGAAACTATATTTTATTTGTTTTATTTAAGTGGGCGAGCTATAATAAATGGAAGGAGGCTTTTTCTTGTGTCTGTCTTACGACGGACCGAGTTGCTTTCATGCTCTCCGAAAATGGAAAATCTGACAGTCGCATGCTTATTCTAGCCCCACATCACATGGATGAAACCCATGGGCTGTGGGATTACCGAGATGGAGGGCATTAAATGCCCGACAATTTTCCTCTGTACCATATTGGCCCATAACCAAAACTAAGGCTTTGTCTCCAAGCCCTCCATTGCAGACAGCCTCTGATCATATGTTGACAAGTTCTCTCATGCAAAACCTACGCGTAACTCAAAAGCCTAGCAGCCACAGTCGCGGAGCTACATTGTCCTTTTCTTTTCCCAAAGAACGGGAGGGATGAGCTCCTTGGTGAATAGACTTTGACAAGGGAAATGTACAATCGTAACCTACAATTTGTCATAAGTAGGGCTATTTCTGTACACTGTTAATGTGCTACTTCCTTGTTACACATACCAGTAAATACGGCATCCATGAAAGCAATCAACTTTAAAATCCTGGAAAGAAATCGAAAATTTCAAGGATGGGCAAGGGTCAGACGCTCACCATTCATCTAAAGAACAATATGAATATGTTAGCGGAGTATCATGGGCCATGTAAATGTTGTGAAGGAAAATTTAAAAGTCAAGTTATACGTGACTTATGTTTCCTCGGATACAAAAGGTAGTGGCATGCTATATGGGCTTTTAACAGAACAAAAAAGACATTAGGCATTTGGGTTCAGCCGGATACGGATGGGCCTTTAAGATTATCTAGAGCCTGCTTGTATGGGGCTTATACTTTGCAAAGCTTACATCGGAAACATGAATATCCAAGGCGTATGAAATTTCTTCAGCAAACATGAGTCATCAGTACCAGCTCTCTATCACCAGCAACTAGAAACAACGGTGTCTTAACCTCAAATATCTGACGCCACGGTTCACGCGCTAACTAGGCCAGGCACTATGCCCTAAAATCTCCACCTTCAGATCCAAAACGTACATATTTGTGGGAGAAGATGAAAAAGTAGCTAACCCTGCCAAGAATACTTCATGGTTTCATTCGGGAATACAGGAATTCTAGTTTCTTGCCAGTATGTTTGAACTGGAATAAATATTCACTCACCAAAGATGGGAGTGCAGAAACTGAGAAACGAGAAAAGGAATATCCAGAATCATGTCTTAATTATCCGACACCAATGGAAGCATGCATCTCATTTTGCAGGCTGCTTGAAATAATCTCGTTCATCAATAACTAGAAGATGAGCAAACTACTTACTGTTAGAAAAAAAGTTAAACTAAAATTAATTTGTAACTGCTTTAGATACTATTGGCTGAACACGAAGCAGTAGTCATCATTCTAACACATTTGGCACATCTTTCTTTGTTTAACAGGAGATCTACAGAAATTATATAAGCACAGGCACCAGCGACCAATACATTCGAAACCCATGAACCTGTTTCCAAGAGATGCCTGAAAAAGGTCTTCTACTTGCTTTCAGTGATCGGGAGGTACACACCTTCTGCTGCCAGCCAAACATTATCAGCACGCTTTTCTCTGACACCGCATACCTATAAAAGCAACAAGGCAGCCAGTATACATAATAACAATTCAGTTCAGGTTTTTGGTTTTTACAGCCAACTGCATTCACGAAATTCTTACTCCTTGATACTGTACAGTTGATGGTTTATGTCCCATAGATATAGCTAGAGCTAGCTACCTTAAGATAATGAAAAATTCGGTATTTTAACACGGTAGAGACCAAAGGACTCCCAGGACGTTTAATATTTTGAAACACAAAAAAAATTTTAAGGCACCAACTTGAAAGTTTCAGTTATTAAGGACATATATTTAAGCAGTATTGCATGTGAAAATTATTAAAATTAACAACAATATTTCTTACCTCTTGCTGGCCTCCAGCTATCCGTTGGTATTTCTTGTCATGACTGTGCAGGTAGCCACCAGTGTCAACATGTTGAAGTCGAATCCTTTGATCTTGTCTCCATGTCTTTCCACTTCCTTCAATCAAAAGCCTTGAAAGAGAAACAAGATGATTATGATGAAAATAGGTCAAAGGCAGATCGGCAATTAGAGAGAGTTTTACTTGATCTCACCTCCAGTAATCCCCGGTATCAGATTCATTATTATCACCTCCAAAGCAGCTGACCTGCAAGCAGTATTCTGTGGTCACTAAAACAGTTTCAGCAAATCATAACCAGGATCCTGAAGTTCACGCCACTATCATAAGATCAATATCATATTCTTTTCCCACATTATTAGTTCACTCATAAATTGTGACATGACAGATTATCCTCCTTCTTCACTCTTCTAACCATCTTCATCCCAACATTTAATATCTTTCTAATCAGATTTGTGCCATAAGTATGTTAGACAATTGTTGCCACTTTTTATAATCAAGGGGGGAAAAACAACAAGAGACCTCCATGTTTCCTGAGATTGGAGATGCGTGGAGATGACTATGAAGCCACTTCCTAGTTCTCATGTGTTGGAGACGGATAATTGTGCCAGTTTGAACAATGTGTCCTTGCTTAGCATCTGTCCCTGGCTCGGGCCTCACAATCTAGATATAAAACATAATAAACATGCATGTTTTTAGTCAAATTCGTACAGATATAGCATATTAGAGCTTTTTAGAGCATTAATAAAAGAGAGTTACCCAGTAGCTATTGGAATCGTCAACAGCAGGAAATCCTGTAACAGATTGCTGTCCACTCCCAGAACCATACGGCACGTCGTGGGAATGAAGCCGAAACTTCGTCCTCTCGTGCATCAACTTAACAACCGTTCCATACGTAATCTGAAAATTAAAATAAAAAGTTCTAAAAAGAAGGAACAAACTGCACTCAACTTTAGATCTAAAGGAACAAACTGCACTCAACTTTAGATCTACCTAACCCTCTGATTTCAATAGAAACAATTCAAGACACAAACCTCAACCCCTTCATCGGGTTTTGAGGCGGAGCCGTAGTCGACATCGAGGCTGAGAAAGAGAAAAATGGTGAGAGAGAAAAAGGAGAGGGCCATGGCGAACAGCAATGCTATGAACCAGTTTTGTTGCAAGAAAGGTATGGGCTCCCCGTACACTATCCTCGCCGGCGGTGAAGGAGATTGCGACTGAGAAGAAGAGGGTCTGCGGTTAGAGAGGGTATGTGGGGCCGAGGGAGCCACGGTTGTCAAAAAATTCACCCAATAGCTTGAGCCCAATAGCAAAGCTCAATCTAACTTATTGCCATCTTTATGGGTAAGTTTGACTTTCTTGAGAACTTTTGGTGAATGCTTTATTTTCTTAAGTTATGATATAGTTAGACTTTATTTATAGGGATGTCAAAACCTGCCTGGTCTGACCCAGTCTAGCCCAATTTTTACTCAGATTGATTAGGTCAATGGCCAATATTAGGCAGACTACGGGTCGACCCAACCCAACCATGACCCGACCATTTCTCATTTTTGAAAAATTTCTTAAAAAGATATGATGGGTCGGTCAGCTTGTAATTGGGTTGACCCATCCAGGTTGAGCAGGCCGGGTCGAGGGGCTCAACTCAACCCATTTACATTTATATTCCTCCACCCCGCCTATTTACATTTATATTTATTTCTTATGTTATTAAGACACCATACCTTTCAGAATTTTGCATCATTCAATGAAAACTACTCAGGAAAGTCTATTATGAATTTGCCATGATTTTATGTTTGTTGTTATAATACAATTTTTTTTATATTTAAAATTTTCAAATCAATAATAACATTTTTTAATTAATTATTTCACTGCTACATATGACAAAGCAATCAAAGATTGAAAAAGGGGAACATGATCCTCCGTCCCATATAAATAGATGGTTGTAATAAAATAGGACAAAGTTGGTACATAAAAAAATAAAAAATAAGACAGAAGATTTAAAGGGTGAAAAAGGAAGTTTGTCCTGCTAACATCAAATAAAAAATAATATATAAATGGTTGTCGACACAGTGACCTTACTTGCCATTCACAAACAATATTTGTTGAAGATTCATGTACCATATTTGTACTAGCTCGTGTAATAATTCATGTACCATATTTATACTAGCTCGCGTAATATATTTCCAAATGTTTGTAATTGGATTCATTTGTTAAATTATTAAACAAATACTTAATTTGGTCAATCGGCCCACCCTCCCCGCCACATTAGCACCCCCAAGTGAGATTTTTATACCAGACTTATAGGAAATGTTAATTACGAAAGCTGAAGGGCATAAACGAAAATTCGCATTTCAACAACTTTATGTGGTATAAATTCTGCAATTTTCAGAATATGATATAGCAAAATTAGAAAGAATTCTTCAACTTTTCTAAAACGTGAATGTATTAGAATTATAACTAAGTTCATAAAAACAATAATAAAAGAAGTTAACATTAGTATAATTTTTGATGAAATTTATCACTTATAGCTATTTTATACACATATAACTTATCAAAGACCTGTAGGGTGGTTTTTTTTAAGGACATGCGATTTAATTTGAGACACAAATTAAATGAAAAATCACACATTAATAATAAAGTGTTTTTAATTATATCATATCCACAACCATTTTAAAATAAAAATAAAAATAAAATGTTTAATTACGTGGTAAATGTTAGGAGGTACTTGGTTAATGAGTTTGAGAAGATATTAATGAGCAAAGAACGAAAAATGTTTGGTTGGTTATATATTATCATTGTATTGACAATTTTTTGATATCTTATTTTTGAGGATTACTTGTACCTTCCACATATGATAAGAATATTTTTATTCCTTACTAAGAGCAAGTGTCACAGGCATGACACTTCTAGACATACCCGTGATACTTATTTTTTTCTTTTTTAATTAAATATAATTAAAATATAATTAATTAAGCAAATATAATTACTTAATTAATTAAAATATAATTAATTAATTAGTTACAATATGATTAATTATATTTTTCTCTTTTTTAGTAATTAAATATAATTAATTAAAATATATTAAAATTTGATATGTAACAAAATTTTATTTCTTAATTTTTAACAAACCATCCACTTTTAATAATAATGCTAATTATTTCTTACTCTTAAGTAATTGTCATGATTATATTAATTTTTATTTTACACTTCATTCGTATCAATTCTTATTACCGTCAAAGCCCTCTTAATACTTATACAAAAAGTTTTATTTTGTGCCATGTGAGTCAACCATCTTAACACTTATCGTACAAAAAGTTTAATTTTGTGGTCCACAAAATTTTGTAATTATCCAAACATGCCCTTCAATTCGAAAAGAATTTTGTTTAGGTATTTGCATTGAGGAGTGAAGCAAGTGGTCCCCATGCCTAAAAATCCCAAAGGCGGATTTGAAGTGATAACACAAGCTGGATTGTAAAAGGCTGGTGGAATCCGTGGCTAAGGGACGTTCGCGTACTAGCCCACGAAAACGCATAATATAAATATTAAATAAGAACATGGAAAGTAGAAAAGCATTTTCTTGCTTGCATATATGTTGTAAGAATAATCTGATTAACGTTAACATTGCCCTTATATTTTTCTTGGAAATAAGAAAAAAAATCGAAAACTCACTCAAACTCTGTCTTCCCTCTCTCTCTCTCTCTCTGAAACCCTAACCCCTGTGTTCCTTTAGGAAAAAAAGGAAAAAATAATCTCCTATTTATCTCCAATTCAAATCTTCTAGTTTCAAATCGATTCATGCTTTTTGGATAGGGGATTTGAGTTCTTGTGGTGTGATATTGAAGCTTGAGTGTTAGATTTCGAAAGATCTATTTGTTTTTCGTATATTAATTTATAGGAGATAAAAAAGATTCCCTTTTTCTTTTTGGTTGTCAATGGCGTCTGGTGATAAAGAGCTCGAACACCAGCTCTTGGAAGCTGGGAATCAGCTAGAAGACCCACCTTCGTCGGTGGACGAACTTCTTCCGCTTCTCGATGTGAGCTCAAAATGTTCTTCATTTCGTGTTTCTTTCCATGAATTTTCCTTCTTGTTTTTGTTATATTGTTGTTTGGTGCGTTTTTTTGGCACTTCGCATCCAATTACTGATTTGAGTTGGTTTTCATGATCTTTGTCGATATTTCTTTACCTGGTTGGTAATTATTGTCTGCCTATTGTTTTGGTACTGGCATTCAAGTTAATAATGGATAGTTCACTATGTGTTCTTAAGTACTGGTATTAATATTAGCGTGGAAACTGTAAGGAGCAGAACTAGTGACTTCAGTGGCAGATTGGTGTTCAACATATTTATCCTGAAGGGGATATGTAGCTTCTGCTTAGTGGTGGGAAGGAGAGTAGAACATTCTCATCGAGTTGTTCACACTTGGAAAAATTCTTTCTCATGGGGGGTGATAATCTATATGTGGAGCCACTCAAAATCTATGTTTGGATTAGAACTATGCCTCAAGTATTCCAATTTTTAAGCTGTTAGATTTAATGCATTATGAACACTGTGAGTGCTATTGCGGTTATTTCGTAAGTTTGTGTTTGCGCGGGCTTTCTACATAACGGGCTATGAGTTTGATCTTACATTTAAAACAAAAATTTACAATTATTGGAGCTTTTAACTACCATACAGCACTTATGGTATGTGAGATCTTTCTGTGCTTTTTGAAAATAGGTCTGTGTTTCGGGTCATGGTGGATTTACCAGCATTATGAGATATCTTAGATTTAATGAAAATCAATGTTATTCCATATATTACTTTTACTTAATTATTTGGTAACTATTGGTAAATAGAAACATCAATATTGGCATTATTTAGTCAATTACTTGAAGCTGGGGATTTGGATGGATTAAGAACTTTTATGATGGAACCCGTATTCATTGATTGGCCTTAGTGAAACAAGAGAAAATTAATTAGACTTTTTGTTGCTGTCGAGTTCTGTCACTAGGTTGTTTGTCTGGACATATAGGAGGGGGAATACCTGTTGGGTTAAGTTGGAAGTCTACTGGTTAACCTCCACGTGTAAAAGGTTTAAACTTAAGGATATTAATGGTTGCCTAATTTCGCCTTATTATTTTAGGGAAACATATTTATGTCAATAAAGTATATCTTGCAAATTGTCCTTATTATAAAACATACAGCTAATTCTGAGGACGGTCTTGGATCTTGTGAACATCTCTCAGTCTTTTGAAATATTTATTTTTTCCATTGCTATTTTGGAATGTGTTTTGAGCATGCAGTGCGATACCTTTCCACAATTAGGTTTTTCTTTCTTTCATCATGTTACATTTACGTTCTCATAGTTGACCAAGTGATGTTCTAAAACCTTCTCTGTTTGCTCAATTGAGGTCCCTTGGACTGCTTGCTTTAAGATCATCACATATTCTCCGCCTCTTAAGCAGTTTGGAGTGCTTGAAATTTTGTGTGCAAAGTTGCTTTTTCAGTTTTCAGGTTTATCATGTATGCACCTTATAGTGGTTATGTTTGTTCACTTTGCTTTTGAGACAGACAGGATTACAGGACATACCAACAACTTGTCAAACATGTATAAGGCTGCTGGAAGTTTCTCTGGTTGTGTTAGAATCTTGAATTTTAGGTCTAGAATTCAAAATAACAAATAGAGAAACTTCCAGCCGCCTTATACATGCTTGACAAGTTGTTGGTATTTCTTGTCTGTCACAACAACGGACTTCTATAATTGATCTCCACCACCCGCCCAAGCAAACATCTCCCATTTCATCAAACAGCTAAAATAACAAGTAGATAGGTCTAGGAATCACTCTTAGGATTTGTGTCAAGGACTAGGAATCACACCTGGGATTAAACAAACGAAACTATTGGAATCACTCCCATTGGCTTGTAGCAACGGCTTTTGGGGTTTAGGAATAGCTCCTATATAAGAATCACTCTTGGAGAAAGAAAGTCCCATACTAGAAAAATCAGTTCATCTTATTTTTGAAAATGTTGAGACATATGTACATAATAAAAATGATAGAATCCTAATCCTAATGGAAAATTTTATAATAGGAACAGAATCCTACTCATGCAACGATTCTTCTTATTTCATAACAGACTTAACTTACAAAACTGACAAGTTAAAATAAGAATATTCAATTCCTTTTTTAAAAAACGAAAATTAACAACTATGAAAATAAATGGTTTAACGAATAGAAGTTTGATATCATGCTAAAGCCAGAATGTGCTCCCACTAGAGCTTTTAGACAAATAGAAGAATTCAATAAACTAAAAGAAGTATCGCAAATGAGGAATTGAAATATAGAATAGGTCTAGGAATCACTCTTTGTGGTTGTATCAAGATTTAGGAATCACACCTAAGAATTGAAACAAATAATAAAAAAATATTGTTGTCATACTAGTAGGTTTATAGAAATCACGTCTAGAACTTAGGAATCATGCCTAAATATCTATGGATAAATATTAGAGAGAAAAGTTTCGCCCTTGAAAACTATATCTATTTTCTTTTTCCTTTCCTTGTGTAAATCTCCCTAGCTTGATGAGGGTTGACCTAGATGACTAAAATTTGTTAACCAACTTCAACTAGTCCTTCATTAATGGTTCCTTCAAATGAGCCCCCAACTTTGGGCTCACACTAACACTCTTCAAGATATTCTGCCTCTTCCTTCTTATATAAGAATACTATAAACTGAAAACAGGGGCTGCTGGAATTTTGAATTTAGGGCTGGAAATTAAAAAATATAAGGAATTGAAATAAATAATAGGTGTATGAATCACTCCTAGTGTTTCTATCAAGAACTAGGAATCACATAGGAATTGAAACAAACAGAATTATTGGATGATGTGAGACTTGGCTTCTTAACGTTCATTAGCCCAGGAGACGAATAAACTGAAGAATTCATATCACGTCCTTGTCTTAAAAAATCAAAAGTATTACTCCATATTGTTCATTATGAATATACTTTTGGCCCTGGTTGATATGAAAATTACGTTTTTAGCATCGATTTAATACCCCCTATATGGCTATTTATGTGCATCACTATCTTTTGTGAATCTTTTAATTCGGTATTGGTTCAACGTCTTAAATTTTAAGGTTTGGTGTTTCCTTTACTGTTGCATTTACAAGATGCCTATGAGCATCTTGGAATTAGGTGCTTCTGCTATTTCAAATGTGTAACCCCTTACCTTTCTATCATCTCTATAATTGTAGCGAATTGAGGATTGTCTTTCAAGAGTGGAGCAGTCACCTACAAAGTCTATGCAAACTGCACTGGCTCCATCACTAAAAGCTTTGGTCACTGATAAACTTTTTGGGCATTCAAATATGGATGTTAGAGTTGCAGTTGCCTCATGCATTAGTGAGATAACTAGGATTACTGCTCCGGATGCACCTTATGATGATGATCAGATGAAGGTACCTAAGCTAGCTACTTGTCATCTTAGAAATTTGACACGCTTTCGTCCTGTGCTATTTAATGTATTTGTTTCAAGTTTATTCTACTTGTCCTGCTGCTTTGTAAATCCAGATTTTTTTTTGCAGGATGTCTTTCAGCTAATTGTATCATCATTTGAGAACCTAGCTGACAAATCTAGTAGATCATATGATAAGAGGACATCAATCCTTGAAACTGTTGCAAAGGTGCGGTCCTGTGTTGTGATGTTGGACCTTGAATGTGAAGGATTGATTATTGAAATGTTCCGGCATTTCTTTAATACTGTAAGGTATGATTTGTTACTACACAGAAGTATCCTCACTGCTGCCAATTTCTTTTCCATGATTTGCATGCTTCTGAATTATAATCTTAGAGGCTTATGATTTCTGCGGTTGCTTTGTTTCATGCTTTAGTTTCATCATGCTTTTTTATCTCATTTACTGTGAAATGATTAAATTCTGGTGACTTTATCCTGGATTGCTTATGCTTTTCAATTACCATTGATATTGCAAGTGTTTTTGGAATTTGCTAGGGGTTTTATGTCTATTGTTACATTGATTATTCTTTCTCTTTCCAGAGATTATCACCCTGAAAATGTTATTTTATCGATGGAGACAACTATGATCCTTGTATTGGAGGAAAGTGAAGATATATCTCCAGAAATGCTTTCTCCACTATTAGATAGTGTCAAGAAGGGCAATGAGGTTGACCATAATTATTCTGGCAATATATGTTGTTCCTAGTAATGTTATCTATCTTTGTACAAACAGTTGACTATTCTCTGACTATCTTTTTAGGGTCTTCTACCTGTTGCTAGGAAGTTGGGAGAAAAGGTACTTGAAAGCTGTGCTTCTAAGGTTAAACCTTACTTGATAAATGCAGTGAGAACCTTGGGCCTATCTTTAGACGCATACAGTGATGTGGTTGCTACAATATGCCAAAATATGTCAACTGCTGACGAGCGGATTGATGTTCCTGCTGCCGCTGAGAATAAGGTAAGTTTCTTGTATTGAGCACTGTATGTAATATAGGTCACAAACAGAGTATTCAATCTTGATATCTTGTACAGTTCTCCTGTTATCTTTTCTCTAGAAAAAAATTGTAATGCATCATTGGAAAGACGTGTTATTATTTCTTAGTTGATCTTGGCTGAGGTGGTGATGGGAAGTTTGTTCTTTGATTATACCAGCATAGTACAGAGGTTATGTTTTCTCAAGTTATTAGTATCTGTGTTCTTTTGGCTTTATGCAAGAGATTGGCATCAATGCCGTGGAAAAAAATTTGATGCAGGGCTGTTGTTGCTACTCGTTTGTATTTTTCTACCAGTTTTTTGGTTTGTGGATCCACACCATCAAGCTATTTGATATTTGATCTCCAGTTGATGCGGCAATTTGTTTACTAAAACATTGGACCAATTTGAGCTAATATCGAGCATATTATGGTTCTCATAAGCATTGCATTTTCAACTTGCTGCAGGTTGAAGAGAGCAAGCCAGCAGAGGTATCATTGGATGAAACTGTTCAGGCATGGGACTTCATGTTGTAATGATGTTTTGATTTCTTCTTCATATGCAACTTTTAATTTAAACTCTTATTCAGGCTGAGAAAGATATAAAAAAAGAAGCATCTTCACCGAGAGAAATTGATCCCCCAGATGATAAATCCATCAAGTCAGTTATAAGCAATGGTGTTGCAGAGACTGAGAAAGATGATTCCTTAGCAGAGGCTGATGAGTTGAAGCAACTAGAAGACACTGATAAGCAAGAGAATACTGAGAAGCGGGAGGATACTGAGAAGCAAGACAATAGTGAGAAACAAGAGGACAGTGAGAAGCAAGAGGATGGTAAGAAACAGGAGGAAATTAGTGGTGCTGATCAATCAAAAAGTATTGAAACATCAAAGAATGTAGGGCATGATGATTTAGCTGTTGAGGAGGTGCTTGATGCAGAAACTGAGCAAGGACAGATTGCTAAGGTAAAAGGGAAGAAGGCTAACTCCTCAGCTAAAACCGCAGAATTTTCTGAGAGTTCTTGTGCTGACACTGGTAAGGAAGACAAGAAAGTGGCTGATCATAAAAATAAGGACAATGTTGCTTCTACTCTACATGAGGATCCCGCTCTTCAGGTTGTTTCTTCTGATAAAAAAGAGACTGCAAGTGAGTCTTTATTGGCCAAGGCAGTAGAGGGTGATACTGTGGCGGTTACTTCACCAACTGTTGGTGAAGGCCTTCCTGATGAAAATTCTTCCAAAAAGGCTTTGCGAATAAAGAAAAAAGAAAAACTAATGAAGGATTCTAATCTTTCTGACAATACTTCCAAAAGGGCATCTGATGGAGCAAGTGAGTCTGAAACAAAGGCAAATAAATCACCCCGAAGAAGTGCAACTTCTGGGATTGTCAGTGAGGATGAGAAAGCAATTAAAATAGATGCATCTAAGGAGGAAGGTGGTGCCACAAGTGAATCTGAAGCAAAATTGCCTAGAGGGCGATCGAAGAAGGTGGAGATACGTGGTGATAAATTGGATGGATCCTCTTCCAAGCAGTCTGAGGAGAAGCGATCTCGCAATCGCGGAAAATCTGTTTCAGAAAAACATGTTTCCAAAACTGTAGCTCAAGATGATGATAAAGTATCTTTTGTTCTTGATCTTCAATCCAAATTGCTACTTGTTTCTGTAGTTTTTGCTTGTAATTGTCAGCTCAATCCATTAACTTCATTGCTCTGTTATGATGGTTGCCTAGGAAAAGCTGTCAACACTGAAATCAGCCTCTAAGTCAACAAAAGAGGAACAGCAGTCGGTGGAGACTCCTAAGACAGGTACCAAGCGAAAGCGTGATTCTGGAAAGGACAAGGCAAGTGTTATCCTTGCTCAATACCATCCATTTTAGTTCTTACCAGTTTACTTTTCTTGGAGTTATTTGTTAGTGACAAAGAGGTCAGTTGTCGTGCTTTATGCGGCAAGATGGATGAACTCATAGTTTTCCCTTCAATCTTAAAATTTTATTCTTATCATTTTACACTTCATCAAAGCACAGATCATTCCCCAAGCAGTGACCTGAAAAAAGAGACAGAAGTGTTGTTTGTTCAATTTTCATAGATTTATGAAATAATTTAATTTGTGCTACCCCTTCTGTCCCCTCTTACTTTTGTACTATTTCATTGGTTTCAACATCAGCAAGTCCTTTACTCTCCTTGGTTCTAATAATTCTTTTTCTTCTGTACTAATTCTTCGGTTTCAACATCAGCAGCTCCTTTACTCTCCTTGGTCCTACTAATTTATTTTCTACAGCACATAGAGTACTGCTCTGCTCGTTGTATTTCCTTTTGGGCCTTTCTCAAAGTTTTGTAGTCTCCTTGGACCTCAGCTGCATTAATATGGCTTTGCTAAGGGTCACTTTTATGTATGAAGTTTTGGCACTTAAACAGGGATCATTTATTTCATTCTTATACCACGAATTGCTATATCAGGTAACTGATATGAAAGAAGATGATGATGGTCTTGTTGGTGCAAAGGTCAAAGTATGGTGGCCATTGGATAAGAAGTAAGTGCTTGCTTTGTACTCTGTAGTTAAAGTATTTATGTTCTGAAGCTATTGCAAAGGCTGATCTACTTGTATTGCTAGGTGTTGCATGTGGATATGTTATTATCTGCTTGTTGCTTCAGTGTTAAATGTGCAGATGTATGTGCATACAAGTGTGTCATGGATGTGAGATTATTTCCATTCATGTGATCTTTAACAGTCAATAATTGTACACTTTTTTAAATTGTCATATAAAAGTGTAAAGAAAGTTCTATAAATGAAAGAAACCCGGATGGTTATTCAGACATTGTCTCTAAGTTGACAAAGCTTTTAATTAAGTTGTAGATGTTTACAAATGGTCTTTCCAAATTATCGAGGTTTAACAGTAGCTTGTAGTGCCCACTTGCCCTGTGGCAAACTGTCCTTGTACACATGGAAACTCTTATTGATTATGTACTAACTCAACGATTAATATTTTTCTCACCAACCATCAATAGCGAAATTCGTGATGCGTTATTTTGATTAAATTCCTTGTGTGGTTCTGCAGATATTATAAGGGTACTATTGAGTCATATGACCCAATTAAGAAGAGGCATAAGGTAAGATGTTGAGCCTACTGACTTTTACTTGCACCATACCACCACATGCATACATTTGTGCAGCTGCTTAAATGCAGGTTATGTATGAACAGATGTGATTTCATGCTTATTTGATTGGCCTGAAATTTATATTGTTATAGGTTGTATATGTGGATGGTGATGTTGAAATATTATTTCTGAAAAGGCAAAAGTGGGAGTTGATTGGAAGTGATTCTGAATCAAATGAGGTGAGTGGCTATCTGATTTGTTTATGAGTAGAGTATCATGGATGTGGTACTTATCTAATTTCTTTACAGGGAGAAGCAACTGATCACCCAAGTCCTGATGATTCGTCTGAAATGTATGTTTTCATACATTTGTCTCATCCTATTTCTTTAGCTGTGCTCTGAAATGATATTATGGTTCTTATCAGGCCTTTGAGAAAGAAGGCAAATAATTCTGAACATTCGACGAAGCACGAAAAAATGGATTCTTCTCATAAAGGGTGAGTATATAAACTTTGTTTTTTGTTTTTGCCCGTGAGAGAATTTGGATCTGTGAGAATTGAATTTAAACTATGTGTCTTCCTCTAGCAAATCTCAAAGCGGCGCTTCAAAGTCTGGGCGAAAATCAAAGGAGGCTGGAGAAAGTGATGGAAAGCCAACAAATGAATCCAAAGCTCTTAAGAAAACCGAGGATGATAATGACAGCAAAAATAAAGATCATACCCCTAAAGGTGGAAATAAATCTGCTGATGCTAGAGTTGGCAAGTCCAAAAATGATGACGTTATGATATCCAAGATTAGTAAATCGAAGGAAGAAGGCTCAAGCACGCCCAAAGCATCCAAGTCCAAGCAAGACACTCCAAAGGCAGGCAAGTCCAAACAGGATACCCCAAAGATTATGTCAACTGCCAAGGAAAAACTCACAAAAAGTAGTAGCAAATCTAGCGCTAATGGGACCGGGAAGTCTGGTTCATCAAAGGTCAGGGGAGTAGAGATGAAGGAGAGCAAGACAGATTCAATTAAGGGGCAAGGAAGTGCAAAGGGGAAGATGGCCAGCTCATCCAAAGGTCAGGGAAGTGAGGGCAAGAATGAAAAGAAGCGTCGAAGAGCAGGTTGAAGTGGATGGCCTGTCAGAATTTGCCTATTTCAGCAACACAGTTCTTTGTCTTCAGCTTATCATTGTAGAACATTACCCATATTTGTCGCAGCTTTTGTTGTCTAAATGCTGCACTCACAGTAAGCCATACTTTTGGTACCTGTCGAGGTCTCTTGACATAATTCCAAAGGTGTGGACACCATGGTTATTCTAGCGGTTGGCAGTCTGGTTTATAGTTTGTAGGGATAGTGGTAATTAAATGTTTTTAGTGGTAGAGGAATTTTTCGCTAAGCCACAGTAGATGCTATGGGGGTAGCTTTGTCAGATAGATGCTTGCAGATTAAATGTTGCAGGTTAATGGACTTGGTAATACCTTGGATTAAGTGTTATTAGTCTCCTAATTGCCCTATGATCGTTGCATTTTGCGGTATAATTTTTGCAGATATGTATAATAGCTTCCTTAAAATCTTCAGGACATTTACTTTTTCTTGTACAATTGTGACAGACTGTTTTGGAAGTTGATCCGATTGATTGGTTATTGGTCCATGTAGCTCGTGTTTAAATTTGAAGTTTTAAAGGTTAGGGGTTTTAGCCAAGGAAATGGAAAGTTGATGTTACTAAGAGTAAATGAACAGAATGAATAAAACCTCACGCTTTTCTTTGGAATTAGATCAGCTAAAGAAATTTGAAGGTGCAATGGGTAAGCAAATGCGGCAATAGGCTGTACTTGGAACTGGAGATGCAGCTGTTCTTACAGGACGGCATTTCCAAAGTCAGATAAAACAATCTTTTATGGACATAGAGAGCAGTGAATTATTTAATGGATTGGGCCAGATCTAATTTAGGCCCGAGTACGGACTCAGTTCTCACAACAGCTTCAACGTTAGTCGTAGACTTGTTTTTTTTTTGGTGAAAAGATGGGGCATAGCCCAATGCATTAACAGAAACTTGCGGGATATCTTAACGTAGAACCAAAATCATATGGTTCATTTATTTTTACTTGTACCTTGGATTAGCATTGTTTCATTTACTATTATACCTTTCTCTTTGTCTGTATATAAACTATAAAGGCCAAAAATCAGGCTTAGTTCTTCAGAATATGTTTATGAAGGAAACAAAAATTAATAAAATTAAAGAGATTTTAATAAAAAAAGTGGGCTCTAAATATAAAAGTTGACAACAGCTATCTTTGCTCTTGGGTGTCAAAGGGAATTTTAGTATTTTACCCGTACGTAGTCATGACTCATGCTCGTGTAACTTTGCTGCCTTTATCGAGTTTTTGACAAAGCTTCCACGTCTCTTCCATAGCGAACCGTAAAGGCCCATGTCGAAACTTCTAAATTTGACCACCTTCTCATTCCACCTATTTATTGTTAGCATATACGCCGTGCTCAATTGTAGAAAACTAGAAACTAAATCCGTGGAACTAGTAGTTCGTTATTATAGTTGTTGAAATGAACATGAATTTCTCGATATTCTATAAATTTAAACATATTGCAAGAGCTTGGAAAATCTTAATTCATGGATGAATTCTATTATGATATGTCGGGATAAATTATTAGGTTCTTAGAGTTTCCAAAAATCCAGCTTTTAAATTTTGTATTCTTTGGCCTCTTAATTTCGTGTTCCTTATTTTCCTTACATTAAATTGTTTATTGGGAGTGGTAATTGAAGGGGCACATATTTAAATTGGTTCTTTTTGAAAGAAGAGTTTAGTCTACAAAGAAATCATAGAGTAAGTGATATTAGGAAGTGATTGCGAGTGATTTAGAGCGTAAACACGTAAAAGAGAGATTGTTTTCTTACTAACGTTTTCTTGCAGGTTCGAAATCATGTCTAATACTAGAAATTCATCTTCTTCTAGTAAATACAAATAACTTTTTAAAGGTGAAGAGAAACTGATATGCTTTTCACCTTAGATCGGATGAAGTACAAATCATGGATTTAAGATATATCCAAAGATTGTTCTATATGAATAATGATTGAATTAACAACTCAAAAAAGTTTTTATGCCACCCCTTAGAATTAGAAAGGGATTGGGGGTGATAAGGAACGTGTTTAAATCTTCATAAGCCTTTGTTTGAATGAAAATTAAGTCTTTAAAGAACAACAGAAATGATCTCTCTAAAGGAATACAGAGAATACTCATTACAAGTAAGTTTTAGAATGTTTATAGACTAAAAGTAATACCTTTGGTTGAATCTCACAAGGATAAGATATTGATTTCGGTATAAATAATAGACTCCTAACAAACAAGCTTAATACAGGCTATTTAAGCCTAAAACAAACCAATCAACTAAGTGGGCTTATCTAAGGTTAGAATCCACTTAGTTAAGTCTTAAATATCTTAATTAGGATATGCAAAGCATTATATAATTCAGCCAACAGATTAAACCATATGGTCTAAAGATGCTTTAAATAGCTTAATTGTAATAAACAAGTTGTTTCTAGTTGCATAGTATAGTAGCCTTCTTCAATACGTCCAACACATTGCTCCAAGCCTTGAATCATCATTATGAACTTAATTGATGTGTCTACAAGTGTTTTAGCTTCTTCCCTTGCATATAAATCCACTATTAGATTGTTGATAGCCTATTTGGCACGTTTAGCCTACAACCTTATCATTAGTTCTCCAAGATTCTCTAATGGATATTTTGCCTTAATGATACTTTGTTGAGCTTGTTTAAGTGCTTCACTTTGTTTTCCAAGCTCTCCAATGTGTCACATTCCTTTTACCTTGCCTGAAGGCATTTGAGATACTTGATCTCCATCATCCTCCCTCTCCTTAAAAAGATTTATCCTTAATTGACTTCTTCGCTTGCAAATCACAAGGAGGTAGATCAACAATGTTGAAAGTAGTATGAACAACTTATTCATCTCGCAGATCAATCATGTTTACATTCTCATTGATTCTTTGCTCCACTTAAAATGGTTGATTCTTTCCTCCACTTAAAATGGTCCATCACCAAGATTTCCATTTTCTTGGAAACCTTTTCTTTTTGAAGTATACCCAAACTTAATCACCAGGTTTGATATAACTTGCTTCCAACCTTCGTTAGCTTGCTTCTCATATTGTTGCCTCTTTTTCCCTATATTTAGCCTTACCTTCTAATAAACATTTTTCACACATTCAACTTCCTTCTTTCCATCCAAGCTATCTCTTTCACCTAATGCAAAAGGAAGATCTAAAGGAGACAATAGGTTAAAGCCATAAATAATTTCAAATGGTTAAAAACTAGTATCCCTATGCATGGTTCGGTTATATGCAAACTCAATAAAGGGAAAATATTGTTCCCACATTTTCAAGTCTTTACCTACACTAGCACATAACAAAGATTGTAGAGTCCTATTAACTATTTCTATTTGACCATCCACTTTTGGGTGACAAGTTGTAGAAAAAAGGCTTAGTTCCCAACTTCCCTTAGTAACTTTTCAAAAATAGCTCAAGATTTTAGTATCACAGTTAAAATAAATGGTTTTGGGAATATGTAATTAAATAATTTCAGTAAAGAACAATTTAACAATGTAAGATGCATTATTAGTTTTGTGATATGCAATGAAGTATTCCATCTTAGAAAACCTATCAATAATTACAAATACTAAATAATAACCCCTCCCAAACCTAGGTAAACCCAAAAAAAATTCCTTGGAGGTGTCTACCTATTATTCACTAGGTATAGGTAACAGTTTGTATAATCTATAGGGTTATGTTCTCGATTTAGCTTACCTACACTCCACACATCTCTCACACACTCTTTCTACTTCTTTTCTCATGTATGTTCAAAAGAAGGGTTCATTCAAAACATTAAGAGTCTTTTTAACACTAAAGTACCCCATTAAACCTCCCTCATGTGATTCTTTCACTAATAAGTCTCTTAAGGAACTTTGGGGTATACAAAGCCCATTCTCGCTAAATAAAACACCCCTTATGCCTAAAGAACTTCATAAAGAAAAAATTATCTTATGATTTAAACATATTGCTAAATCATGATCATCATTGTATAACTCCTTAATGTGCTCAAAACCTAGCAATTTAGCATTCAAAGTGCTTAATAAGGCAATGTCTCCTAGACAATGCCTTTGTCATGACGTTTTCCTTTCCTTGTTTATACTTAACCATATAAGGAAATGTCTCTATAAATTATACCCAATTGGCATGCCTCTTGCTCAGTTTGTTTTGTCCTTTAAGTACTTCAATGACTTACGGTCAATATGGATCACAAACCTTAGGCCACAAATTGTGTTGCCAAGTCTTTAAAACCCAAACTAATACATACATCTTTATCATAAGTTGAGTAGTTTAAGGCTACCTCACAAAGTTTGTTCCTAAAGTATGCAATCGATTTCCTATTTTGTATCAAGATGACCTTTATTCTAACCCCATTGACATCACACTCTATCTAAAATGTGTTGGCAAAGTTGGGTAAAGCTAAGATAGATGATGTACTAAGTTTCTCTTTCATCAAGTTAAATGCCCTCTTTTACTCATTACCCTACTTAAATCATACACTCTTTTAACTATCTCAGTTAATGGTGTGATAATGGAGCTAAAATCCTTCATAAACTGTCTATAGAAACTAGCCAACTCATAGAAGCTCCTAATATAGTTAATTGACCTATAGGTTGACCATTCCTTAAATGCCCTCACCTTTTCCTCGCCAACCTCTATTCCCTTTGCACTCATTATAAAGCATAAAAACACAACCTGACTAGTTCAAAAAAGAATAATTTTTTTTCAAATTTTACATACATTTTTTGTTGCATGAGTACATTCAACCCTTTAACAAACTTATTAAGTGGTTTACTATAGACAAGATTGTAATTAAAATAAAAAATACAAACTTGTCAAGAAATTCATGCAAAACATGGTTTATAAACCTAATAAAGGTGATGAGTGCATTAGTTAAACCAAAAGACATTATTAACCATTTATATAATCCATATTTAATTTTAAATGTTGTTTTCCAGTCATCTCTTTCTTTAATTTTAATTTGATACTAACTACATTTCAAATCAAATTTGGAAAATTTAAAATTTGATACTAATTTTAGGAGACAACATTAAAAACTTAATTGTATTTTAATTATAAGCACACGACATAGTCAGAGCTGACATCAATGAGTATAGGTCAATCATACAAAGACTGTGATTATTAGTACCAATTGTGTTTTCATGATCTAATATAAATAAATAAGATATTAAATTAGAAAAATAAAACTAAGCTAGTATAAACGATAATCAAGAGTTAATCAGGCAAAGGAATACATAAAGCCAAACAATCAATAGATACTTTACTATCTTCAATCTCACTATGATTTAATGAACACTTTTAGTTTCTTAGACCAATTAAGAATTCCTAAATTATAATTTTATTCTCCCTTGAGATAGATAACTCTTATTCTTAGATTATTCAATTGCAATCTTTTCCAAATCAAGACATCCTAAGAATGCATTAATTCACTCTACGAACTATTCTAAAAGGTTTTACTCTAACTTAGGAAGATCTTATGACTTTCTCTTCAATAGCTTATGCTTAAGCCCCTTTATCTATACTATGATCTAGTCATACATCTCATCTCTTGAATCTTGTTAAATGAATCAAGTGATTGAATCTTCTAATTTTGCTATTTTAATTCAATCAATTATAAAAACATAGATAAATCATAAGCAAATTAGGTATTTAATTAAACTAAAAGATCAAATAAAAACATAATTATAGTGTCCATCAAATCTAAATCTATAGCCTAATTTATTCCATCATAAAATAAAGAAAACCAAAATGAAAAATAAAGAAACAAGAGATAAGAATGAGCTAATGGTTCTTGAATCTTGGTCTTTCAAGATTGATCTTGATGGAATCTTGCTTTCTTTTAAGATTGCTTCTCCTTAATGTTCTCTTTGAGAATACTTGTCCTTGGAACTAATTTCTAGTCTTCCCAAATTTCTCTCTCCTTTTCTTTTATCTTTTTCTCCCTTTTATATAATAAAACTTCAAAATTTTACATTAAATAAGAGTAAAACACATCCTTATATTGGTCCTATTGTAAGTGTAAGTCGACTTGTATATGTGATAAGTCGACTTATGCATTGTAAGAGTGTTAGAGTAGTGCCCTAAA
>JANITW010000008.1:23002550-23020082 GCA_027564335.1 Erythroxylum williamsii | reverse complement strand
AGCTTCTTCATGCTCTTGGGCTGTGAATGTGTGGATTAAGCCCAGATAAAATCGTGGGTGTGAGACTGATCGATCGGCCCATGAGACTGGACTCGGGCCCAATATTGCCGACCCGACCAGGTACCACTCAAAAGTTGGTGCAATGGTTTCAGAAAGAATCAAAATGCTTGATTAGTTATCGACATAAGATAATATTTTTTGAAACTCTAAGATAAGATAACGCAAAAGGTATTATGGTTTCCGTTGTGGAAATCAAGGCCTTAGTCGGCTATTGGTAATTAGTAACTAAACTAATCAAAGAATGGAGCACAATAGTTGAAATGGACAAAAAGTAATCGAGTGGGCTAATTTTATATCAAAAAGCATAAGAGAATCAGGGAAGACTAATCAAATATTATTATATTGGGCATTAAGAGAATAAGAGCCGCCTACTCATCAGCTAACGCGAATGGATTAGTGTAGCCTTATCAATTTGTCTAATTGCTAATAAGAATCATTTTTATCTAATCGGCTGGACAAGACCCCTACCTTTGGTTTGCTTTCATTCATATTCACATAATATATACCATCATCACTATAGTTTATCAAAACCATCAGTTTTCCTTCGGCAAAGTGAAAGTGCTATCGCCCTCAAGACCAACTTTGGAGGTTTCAGGTTCAAGTTTTAGATCTGTGACTCGCTGAATAAACCTTATAAATGCAATTGGCCGACAGTGAAGGTAGACAAACTGATTTACTCACTAAATATTTAAAGCATAACAACCATAAATTTTACTTTTATTGAAACAAAGTGAAAGAACTATCAAATTAAATGCCATGCCATCATTATTAGCTGTTCTCTAATCCCAATCATCAATTACCTGTTTCCGACGAGTGATTCCAGAAAACTTTGGCAGGTGGGGGACTTTAGATTAGATCAGAAGACTCCACTAGGATTAAAGAAAGAGATATGAAGACATGCTGACATGGAGATCATTGGGACAATTTGAATAGGAGGGAAGGGATTAGAGCCATAAGATTTTAGATTAACATGTGATCATCCTGTCATCTAATGCTCCCTTCGACCTTCCCCCTTCCCCCTTCCCCCTTCCCCTCACGATCACGTGGAGCCCACTGCAAAGCTATTCTCATGCCATTCCCTTTATGTGATTACAGGCCCCGGCGGTTTACATGAATTGGTTCAGAAATGCCTCCACAGCTAGAGGCCCGAGTTGGGCCATCGTACATAGAGCACCATTCATTGTCAAAGCTAAGCGGAGGCCCAACAATTAAAGAGAAAAAACGAAAAGAAATTTGAGAGAAACTCTAATCACGGTTAGCAGCTCTAGCGCTTCACCAAACACTACACATTCCAAGTGGAAGATGAAGAGAAGTAATTTTCACCCATTATATTATATGGGGTAATTTCTTCTGAATTGAAGAGCTTAAACTACTGATTCCCTTACCCTTAGTTGAACAAAATTGTAAGCATGGCACTGAAGATTAATCTTTTCCATTCACAAACCGACAGTTGACCTAACACTTTTACGATTCCTCAAGCGACACAACAGATTAGTTGTACGAGAATTCCAGGGATATGAGAGCAAGACTTTATCCACTTACAATGCATATCAAGCATAGCATTGAAGAAATTCACTGATCACTGATGCAATAGACACAGATGTAAAGCCTTGATCGTTGATGATGATGAGGATCCATGAGCCACCCTTTCTAAGGACGACACACATCTACTTGAAGAATAGAAAAAGGTTAATGTGGACGCTATTGTTTAGTTTTCTGCTATATACGAATTATCATGCATCACCTCACTTCTCATTCATAGCCTAACAAAACTAAACCTGAAAGCAATTCGCTCGTGTAAACTGTAGATCTACAAATGGCAGCATCTAAGAGCTTAAAACTATAAACAGCTGCAAAGTTAGGTTCTAGTTGGGTCGGCAATATTGGGCCCAAGTCCAGTCTCATAGGTCGGTCGATCAGTCTCACACCCATGGCTTAATCTGGGCCTAATCTACACTTCCACAGCCCATTAGCATGAGGAAGCCTCCCATGCACGTACGTGAGAGACGTAAAGACCTAAAACCTAGCAGAATACCGTATATAAGGTATTATTTTCTCATAACAGAGGTACGAGATCATAACCTAGCTTTTGTTTTACATTCAGCAGTCCCACCTTCACCAGAAAACTTACTTGAGCGTCGGAGGAGCTAATCGGGACATCATCCCCGACGTGCCTTCCTTTGTTTTACAGGTATCTTCACTCGAAATCCATCAGCAGAAGGTTGTCAACTCATGGATCCAAACGGCAAAGCATCGTTCGGCCAGAATCCGGCTGAACCACAACTAATTAAACTATATTTAAAATAATAATTGATATATTTATAATAAATTATTAATTTAGATCAAGTTTAATTAATTTAGTTTGAGTTTAAGAACTAGATCTAATCATCATGTAAATAGTATTTAATTGATTGATATGCGGTATTCATGTCACATAAATTTTGTTATTATTTATTAACTAAGAAATTTTCTAAAAAAATTAAAACTAATACAGAGTTTTTAAATTTTTTAAAGATTAATAAATTGTTCTAAATTTTCTTAAACTATAAAGAAATTTACATATCTTTTACCTTTATATGTCTTTTACTTTAGAAACAAAATTGAAAGATTGCTTATATATAAATATAGTTTATAAAGTTAGAACTCGAGTGTAATTTAAATAACTCTAAAACGTTATATAATGTAGAAAAATTAAATTCGAGTATAAAAACATAACATTTAAAAGTCACAAGATAAAGAACTAAATTAGAAATGAAAACAAAACGTCAAATTAGAAGAAATGCTTTCTAAATACTAAAACACATTTCTAATTACAAGGGACATTTTTAAATGAAAAAAAAAAGAAGCTCTAATATTTTTCGTAAATCATTCTTGCCTTTTCTTTTCCAGAGAAAATAATCATAACGTTGTATCGAAAAGTAAAATAATCATGCAATAGCTCAATCATTTCCACTTCTTATCTTTTATCTGTGATCACAATTGGATGGAATTTCGAATATTAAACGACCCAACACCATCCCAAATTCTCAACTAGTGCACCAAAAGCATGTTAATCCCTAAGAATCGAAGAAGAATGGATCATAAAAGTGCTGGTAATATTTCATATATATTCCATCCTTTATACGTGAACGTTAGTAATTTAAAAAATGCATATAATAAATTGGACTGGTAATATTTCATTTATATTCCATCCTTTATACGTGAACGTTAGTAATTTAAAAAATGCATATAATAAATTGGAATTTCTATTCTATTAATAAACATAAAAAGAAAATAAAGTTAACTGTGATCATTTACAAATATCCAAATTGTAATTTAAATTCGTAATTGCAAGTTTATATATAATTTAATTACACATTGATTTAGCCTTAATTAAATGCTAATTTTTTTTAAAAATAGTTTGGACTAGATTTATTCGAATTTGGGTTTAAAATTTTTCTATTCTAATATTAAATTTTTTGAATATGATAGGCTAAAGTACTATCGATGGTTTGTTTACACTCTAGTTTCATTGTCACATTTAGCAACTTTATTATCTGATATATCAAATATGGTCCCCTTTTATTTTTTCTCTTATCCACAAACGTGACAAAAATAAAGAACAATGAAAAATACGATAAAAAAGAACAGTAGTAAAGACTGAAGTACGATTGGTCCCCGCCGACAAGACTGCCCACATTAAATGTATAGATTCATAGCAACTCTAAAGGCAAGCCGTCTTTTCGGGGTTTGTTCCTCTGCTTAATTATGCCCTTTAATATTACACCTTCAATGTGCTTACCCCTTATATATTTAACAATATTGTATGTAGTACAAAGAATGGTGGACGATTGAGTTGCTTAGTGACTTTCTACTTCTGCTTTTATTTTGGTATACGCATAATAGCCAAAAATAACCAAGAATCCTCCGGTTCAATTGACTTTCCCCCTCACCTAAGTGCTTCATGGCTGTACATTGTACATGTACCCGTCGAATGCCTCTCACTCCTCTTCGAAAATATTACGGGTCTAAACACCTACATAATATTTTGTAACTGTTTGTTATCTTTTTTCTTTAATAAAAAAAAAGAAAGAAAAGATAGCATATGCAGATAAGAGAATTAAATAAATCCCGGTTATCACTCATTAGATGAAAATATGACATAAAGTTATTAACATTTTAGTGCTAGCAGGGTCAAATCATTGACTATTGTGACATGAATCGGCCTATAATCTAACTCCTATAAGGGATTTTATGTCTAGACTAGAGTTCTTGACTGACGAGGAACGATGAAGTGTCCATTCAATACAAAGATATGAAATATGGAAAACTTGCGCATAATATTAAGAAAAAGATTTACCATTAACTAACCCACAAATAAAATGGAGATGACATGCGTGTACTTAAAAAGGAACAATATATTGGCAAGTAACAACATCATAATGTTATTCTATATTAATGCAAACTGGCAAAGTTGCTGGTGAAGTAACCTATCCAAAAACGAACTTGGAAAAACATAGTACTTTAACCCAAAGAAGAAGTGGTCAAATCCAACGACATAACTTCACTTTCTAAGTGTGGACAACATAGAGAGAGAGACAGAGAGGCAGCCAGACTCAGTAGATAGCAACATGCTTCCCCAGAAGATGCAGTCTCTCATATATAATGAAGGCCCAATTCCCAAGATGAAAACAGAGGGGGGGGGAGAGAGAGAGCATCTAGAGAAATGAGCTACTACAGTACTATCCATCGACGCAAAGTATGAATCGGACGGCAGGGAATAGGGTTGAAAAGGAGTCAAATCACACGGCCATGAATAAATCAGAAGTCATCAGGCTTATGATAGCAAACGTACCCTCAAACAATCTCAGCCAACCAATCACATCCCCACTGAACCCTTCCCTCGTATTACATCTCTCCACTTTCTCGAGTAGAAAAAAAAAAAAAGTTTCTGTCGCCCCCACCCATAAGTCATGATAAGAACCAACAAATATCCAACCAAATCCAAGTTCCAATTTTTACGACATGCCATATGCAAAGTTCCATTTTTTTATCAGCGCCCCAGCTGTGCTCTCTCTCCTCTCACAGACTCACATACTTACTTTTCCTGTTTTCTATCTTTATGTTGTTTGGCCTGGCCTCTGATATATATTTCTTTCTGATTTTGTTTTTGGTTAGCCCTTATCTCCTTCATATTTATGTTCCGTGGTTGGGCGTCCTGTTGGATTTGTTCAGATAAAGAAAGGACACCTGGTGTATGTGTCACCGACACCTGTACGTCTTGCATGAAAGAGAGAGAAGTGATACAGAGAAGGCTACAAGTGAAGAGATAGACAAGCAGCGGTGATGACGATGATTCATTCTAGTGAATGTGGGATGTTTGGAGTTTTAAGGGTTTCTGGGGGCTCTAGTTTATCACGGTCCCTATGAAAACCCTAAAATTTTCCTCAAAGCTTGTTTCTTTAGCTTAAAACAGTTTGGATCCTAGGTTCTTGGTCGTTTTCGTTAAATCGTTCCAGTTTCTTCTCAGATCTGACTCATGCTTCTATACAGTTTGTGATTCCTTCCAATTCATGATTGGTATTATCTCTTGCTGGAAATCCTCCAAAGAGAATATAAAATTCTCATTTCATCTTCTGGGACATAGAAATTGACAGAAGAGAGTGAGCACACAGAGGCATTGGTATAAAACTATACGGTTGCTTTTGCGTGCTCACTTCTCTTTCTGTCAGCTTCCAGCCCCGGAGGAGTTTGATCTCTTTCTCAGGTCACTTGCTTAGGCTGCTTTTGTTCCATACTAGACACAAACCTCTCTCTTTTCTTTGTGTAGCAACCAGTCATGTGTTTTTATTGTGTATATCGGATATAACTGCATTGAATAAAAATTCCAAAGATCTCTTTCTCAGGTCACTTGCTTACGCTGTTTTTGTTCCATACTAGACACGAACCTCTCTCTTTTCTTTGTGTAGCAACCAGTCATGACGTAGATCAGGGAAAAATGAAGAGCAGGCAGCATTCAGAAGTCAGAACCTTGGGAAGTATCCGTTAGCCTTCATTTTCACTCATTTGAAGCATTCATTTTAAGTATAGTTTAATCTTCGTGTTTAATTATATTTAACTGCTTGAAGCGTTGTTTTTGATGGTGTTTGCTTTCTAGGCACGCCTGAAAACAGTATAATTTAGCGGCAGAACAGTGTAGTAGCATGGGACCATTCACGTTGTCTAAGTTTAGCATGGTCCTGCACTTGTAAAACCCTTCCTTTTCCACATAGCTTCATGCTCATAATCTTTATCTTCATCTTTGCATTTGCGTTCTATTTTATTTACGCATGCGATTGTAACATACTCGAGATTTTTTTTTTAGTTTTACTTTGTTTTCACCTGAATCTAGCAAGAACCTCGTACCTTGTACTGTTTTGATGGTTTTCCTGCTTACGGTTTCAAAACCCTACTACAGGTAGAATAGGGTTGTTTACTAGCAAGCTTGTGCCACGAGTATAAAAGGGATCAATCTGTCTCTAATAATTCTTTTGAGATCTCCGGAAGCACATATGTGGTGCACTAATTGAAAGTGATATACAACCTTCTTTCCGAATACTTATTCCTCTTACCATGTGTACTTAAATTGATTTGATGTTTTGAGCGCACAAAGGACTTCCAGATTAGGGTATGTTCGTGATGGCTCTTTTCAAACACTGTCATTTCAACGTCAATTTTCTAATTCTTCCGCTGCTTGAATTTGACTATATGGATATGAATCCTTTCAGATCCCGTCAAATCGTTTGTCACAACTCACAACCAGAGGATCGTTTGTCAGAACCAGTTTAAGAGAACCAATGAAGTTCTTAATCATTGTCGTCTTTAACTGTCCAAATAACTATGGGTTAGTACTTGTGCAATTGTCTTAATTTTCTTTTTCTTTGTCAAAGGAAGTTCTCACATCTCTTATGATGATGCGATAAGTGAACTTTTTCATCAACTAACAAGATAAAAGGTACGTCTAATCTGTATTGTAGACTGCAGAAAAGGAGACCACAACATTATTTTCTTCTTGAGCAGCTAACAGATATTTTAAAGTTACTCTTCCGTTTAAAAGGGAAAATTTATGGCAATTTAGATAAGTTTTCACCTCAGCTCTATCCAGCGTCGACTTTCTGAAACTTTTTGTAAATTTTTATTGTGTTCAAGGTTCTGGATAGAGTATGAACAAAGCGATTCTTTTAGGAATAATATGGCATTTATTTTATGTTATCTGATCCCTTTATTGTGTCTTGCAAAGATTTGTCTATTTGGTATTGGAATCAAGGCCACAGGTATCGCTTTGGAGAGCGAGTAGTAATGTTCCATGGAATGTCAATAAATCAAATTGTTTCTTGAGGTAGGTGTTTTGAACTTTTATTGTGCATATTTTATTATTTTGATGTCACTTAATGTTGTCGTTTTGCTCTCTATACTCTAAAATCAGATAGTATTTAAAGCCACTAACTAGACATAGCAATTCTGATATGTATCTTCTATAGAGGATCCTTCTGCTAGTAACTTGCTTAAAGCATTTAATTCTACTACTTTTTTATTGAGTTTAATTTCAAAGTGTCTTAAGCAATGTTTTAAATTGCCAACTGCTCCAAATCATTAACACAATTGGCTGTAATTGCGATCACAGTATCTATAAATATTGTAATATACGTATACTGTAACCTACAGGATAATATGCAATTTCGCAATTTGAAACTTTGGTCTCAAGTGCAATGTGGTGCATATATACCTTTTTGATTTTTCTGCCATAAATATTTTCAATCCTTAATGTGGTGGGTTTGTTTGTTTTCACAACCTATTACATTAAGTCTATACTGGTCCCAGGAATCAATGTTAATTGCTGTTTGAGTAACTTTGGTTGAACCAGTAGAGTTAGTCCCTGTTGGTTTTTAGAGTTCATGTTCATACAAGATATGACAATCATAGGTTGTTTTAGAAGGGACTGAGTAGCTATTAGATATTGAAACTGCTCCAGATTTGTTTAACAAGATAGGGAAGGTTGGTGTCCCATTGTACATTCTTTTAATTTGCAGGGAACACGTTGGCTCTTTTTTTTTTTAATCATTCTTCCTTATATTTCAATTGTTAAATAGGAATCGAATGTTCTTTTATTTGTTTGCTTTTGTCTTCCTTGCTTAGCGCAGTATATCCAATGAAAGACTGTTGGGTAGGCTTGCTAGGGAAACGTATAAAACTTGGGTAGTTTGTTTGCAATACAAGTACTTCGGTACTATAGGTGGTGGATGCGCTAGATGGATGGAGATTTTTGTTTCTTTGGAAATTAAAGTAATTTTATTTCAAAAAAGGCAATTCCTTACAAAGTATTGTCATCATGATTGATCCAAAGGGAGAGTACATTATATTGGTATTTAAAAGAAATCTGGGAACCAATTATCCTATCAATCGATCATCATGTAGGAGCTTAATAAGCTTGTTTCTTCTTATTATAAGCCCCATCTATTTGTTAAATGTGTGGAAAATTTAGCTTCACTGAAGTGTCACCAGAGTAGCTCCTTCATAGCATGCATAGTGTTCACTTTAAAGTGTTGTCAAGTGGTCTGCGTGTACTTGAATCTCCTAAGGTTTCTTTCTCTCAAAACCTCATACACCAGAGTGCAAAATTAAGAAGTTTTGGGTGCATGGGAATTAAGAACAGTTTGTTGAGGAACTTTTGGATTAGGTATATATGTCCCACAAGTAAAATAGCAAACATAGAATGGACAATACTAATCATGTAGAGGAAAATGACCTGTATAGGCAAGCGCAGCTGAGTTGATTTGGGGGATGTATAGAAGCAATCTAACACTAATTGGTTGAGTTTTTTACCATTGATACATGGTTCTTCATGATTCATGATAATATGGTATATATTTAAAAGTACAAAACTAGATAATTGATTTTCATTTTTGAGAATCAGATGAGCCCTTAGGATATGTATTTAAAAGTACAAAACTAGATAGTTGATTTTCATTTTTGAGAATCAGATGAAGGAATCTGTTATGATCAGTGATACCTCATATAATACTACCAGTTAACGCGTATGACTTGAATTCTGAATGTAGCTCTAGTAAATCAAATTCATTGCTAAACATGGGTTTGTGTTGAGCACGTTTATAAGTAGTTTGACTGAAGAACATTAACTTCAACAGCATATTCATTGTTGGTCTAAAGGCAATTAGTAGTTGAAAGCAATCTTATATCTATTTCTAGAATAAGATCTTATTACAAGTATTTCAAAACATTAAGAGATGGATTGAGAATTTGCAATTTACATTTTCCAAATAAAAATGTAATTCATGCATGTAATTCAGCTAGCAGTTCCGAATTAGCATGGAAGTAGCAATCTATTTCTAGTTTTCACCAAATCAAGTTGAAACCATTTGTTCCTCTTTGACCCCTCTAAATGGAGTCAAAGAATTCCATCTGCTACCATATGCCACTCATCTCAATTCAGCAAATAAGCAAAAGAATTGGCCGCATTTATGTATTGATAATGTTTTAGATAACATATAGAAGGTGATACTATACAGTTATGATGGATATGACTCTGAAAATTTCAGATTGTGAACATAGGACTAAAACATTGCAGCCACTATTATGATTGCAGCCATTGCAATTTAAAAATGAATGTTGCATAATGTTTAGGTTCAAAAAGAGTTATAATTAAGCCAATTTCTAATATAGACACCGAAACAATAATAAAGCAGATAAGTACACAAAGATACAAAAGTTTAAGTCTATGAAAATTAGTATATGTCGCTTGCTTCTCCAAACATATCTTCTCAAAATTGGGCAAGGAATTAATAAGAACGTGCATTTTGTCTCTATATCTTGAATTAGGAAAGTCTACAACACTACAAACATTAGTTGAAAGATTTGGGGTAGTTCTTGATTGAAGCTTTGTTGATCTGTTGAATTTTTGCTCTAGATCGATAACAACAAATCCATTTATTTGCATAAGTTTAATATTGTGCTCTAAGTGTAATTGTTTTTGTTCATTTTGAAAAAGAAGTCAGAGATAATCTAATTAAATATGAATTTGGAGTAATCATGGTTAGGTTAGCCATTCTTATAGCAGTGCAAGTAATGCAAACTATATCTGATGCAATAAAGAGGCAATTTAGTGCTTGGAGTTTCATTTTCAGGTAGATTGAAGTATTCGTATATGGACATGTCTAAGGCAACTTAACTTGTAAGTTTATTCTCTTTAACAAATTAGTGGTTTGCTTTAGGTCCAGAGAACATCCTATACTTTCAAGGCCAGCTAATTATTTGATTAAAATTTTGTTAAATATTTTAGACTTATTTTTTCACCAACAATGCATACCTAGTAATAGTGAAGAAAATATGGTGTACTTAGTGGTAAGCTTTTTGTTTACAAATTTTTTGTTGTAGTATGCACCGGGTTTCAATGCATCTATTTAAAGTTTAAATTACAGGCTATGTTTTAGACTCTGATTAGGATCACTTATGAATTATATGGGTGCAACTACGAGAAATGTGGTCACAATTGCGTTAAATTGTGGTAACGGTTTAAACCACAACCACATTATTGCTTCTATGAGAAAATAAGGATATTCAGTTCCCTTGAGTTAAAAGAGTTGATGGGAGAATATTTGTTTTTTGTGTTTAGTTTTCTTGGAAAGATGTAGTTGGTAACATGAGTATTCTAACTGGACTAGGATAGACTATAAATGTAAACTGTAGCATTTTGGAGCATCATTGTGAGCAATTTAGATCCTGTATTTTTACCTACTCCTCTTGCTATAAGAGCAACAAGAGTGGTGTAATCTCCTTTTGTCCATTTTCTTAGTGGTTAATTTCTAATACCAATAGCTAGAGTGTGGATTTTAAGAGATTTTGTTGACTTGGTGATTTGCTTTGATGTGGATGGGCCATATTCCTATGGCTAGACATGAAGATTATGAAGGATTTAATATTCTTATTTGAAATTATAATTGGTACAAGATATATATACACATTTCTACATAACTAAATAAGGAAACTATCATCTATAAAATAGTAACACAATAAAGACAATAAAGACTGATTTCCTAATGTCTACAAAATAGGAAACTAACTCCTAACTTTGAGGACTAAATGTTCGACACTCCCCCTCAAGTTGGGTTGTACATGTTGTATATACCCAGCTTGCTACATAATCTCCCAAAGTTAGGTCTTTGAAGAGCCTTCGTTAAAATATCTACACGCTGCTCTCGAGTTGGACTATTTATTACTTCAGAATTCTCTATCTTCTCTGCAATGAAATGTCTATCAATTGTAACACGCTTTGTGCGATCATGATGAACTGGATCCTTTTCAATATTGATGGCTGCTTGGTTATCACATTTGAGTTTCACAGTCTTTCCAAAGTCTACACCCAATTTTACCATTAATCACCGGATCCATATCCCTTCACAAATAGTAAAGGCAAGTGCTTTGAACTCTGATTCAGCACTACTCTGGGAGACGACAAAATGTTTTTTACTTTGCCAAGTCACAAGATTTTCCCATACAAAGGAACAATAACTTGTAGTTGATATGCTAATTATCTGACTCCCTGCTTAGTCTACATCAGAGCATAACATTATATCTTAGTAGTCAGTTTTTTAAATAGTAACCCCTTTCTAGGAGTCCTCTTTAGATACCTAAGAATCTAGTATACTGCCTCCATGTGTTCTTCCGTCGAATTGTTTATGAACTAGCTAATTGTGTTCACTGCAAAACCAATGTTCGGTCAAGTATGGGAAAGATATATGAGTTTCCCTACCAAACGTTGGTATCTCCCTTTATCTACTAGGACTCCTTCTTCATGCCCGAGCTTTTTCTTGGAGTCCATTGGAGTGCTTACTGATTTACAGCCAAGCATACCAGTTTCCTTTAGCAAGTCTAAGGTATATTTGCGTTGTGAAACAAATATACCTTTCCTTTATCAAGCCACTTCCATTCCTAGAAAGTATCAGAGAGGACCAAGATCTTTGACTTCAAAATCTTCAACCAATGCCTGTTTGATCCTTGCTATCTCTTCTACATCATTTCCAATTAAAATGATGTTATCCACATAAATAATAAGTACAACCAACTTATTTATTGAGGAACGCTTCATAAATAATGTGTGATTAGCTTGGCATTGGGTAAAACCGTGTCCTTTTACTAACTTTGAGAATCCTCCAAACCATGCTCTTAGAGATTACTTCAACTCATATAAAGACTTCAACAGTTTACACACCTTTTCACTATGATGATTCTTTTAGATCCTGGATGGAATCTCCATGTAGACCTTCTCTTAGAGATTCTCATTTTAAAATGCATTCTTAATATCCAATTGATGAAATAACCAATCTAAGTTTGCAGCGAAGGCTAGAAGTATCCGAATAGGATTAAGTTTTGCAACTAGAGCAAACATCTCTTGATAATCAATTCCATAAAATTGGGTGAAACCCCAGGCAAACAACTAAGCCTTAAGCCTTTTAATCCTTCCATATGCCTTGTGCTTCACAGTGAATACCCATTTGCAGCTTGAGAGAAATGGTCGATAAGTCCCTGACAAATTCCTATAGGAATTAAAATTTTCAATTGGATGTTAAGTACATGTCTGAGTACCTTTCCTTAGGGCAATGGGTAGTTCCAAATCTTCTTTTGTTTGAATCTCCTCCCACTCTTGTTCATTCTTTCCTACTGTGTGAGTTTCTACAGTTGTTGGATTTGATTCAGAATCTTGGACAATTGTGAAATGTGGCATGAACTCAACCTCCTTATGAGCTTGCCTCTGCTTTCTTGAGTAAACCTGTAGTTCCTTAGTTATTGATTGAGGCACATGTTTGTTAGCACACACTGGTGAAGATGACAAATTAGGTACAAAAGGAATTGACTCACAAGTTGGATTTAAGGAGCGATATTCAAATGTAAGCTGACTTGGAAGCGTAGGTTGACTTGTAATAGATTCAGAGTTTGGTGGTTGATGACTAGGAGTAAGCGGGAAATTTTTTTAAAGCAAAGAATCCCAACTTCAAGATTGAAATTTTACTGTGGTGTCCCCCTGAATTTTAGTCTTGAAAAAAAAAGAACTATTTTCAAATAATTTAACATCCATGGTTTCAAACATTCTTTGAGTCGTGAGACAAAAACATTTATACCTTTGTTTGTTTGTGGAGTAACCAATAAAGACACACTTTGTGCATCGTGGATCAAGTTTGCTTCTATTGTGTGGATAGACATGAACAAAGGCTGAGCATCCAAATGCCTTTGGAGGCAGATTGGATAATAGAAACCAGACACAAGGAAAGATATTAATAAGGACTTGACTAGGTGTTTGAAGTTGGAGAAATCGAGATGGTAGCCTATTGATAAGATATGCCGAAGTAAGGATAGCTTCTCCCCATTAGTATTTTGGTACGTTAGTGGAGAACATGATGGTGTGGCTACTTCCAACAAATGTCTATTTTTCATCTCCACAACTCCATTTTGTTACGAAGTATTGACACATAAACTTGCTTGGACTATCCCTTGCTTAGATAGATATTCTCCTAAAATATAGTGGAAATATTCCCCAGCATTATCAAACTTTAGGATTTGGATTTTGGAACTAAATTGAGTTTGAACCATGGTATTGAAAGCTTGGAATATTCTGTCAACCTTTGATTTTTCTTTCATAAGAAATAACCAAGTAAGTCTTGTATGATCATCAATAAAAATCACAAACCACTGTGCTTCATTAATGTTTTTGACTCGTGAAGGTCCCCAAATATCAATATGAATAAGGGTAAAAGGTTTTGATGGTTGGTAAGAAATTCCCGAATAGATAGATCTAGTATGCTTTGCAAGTTGACATATCTCATATTTGAAAGTTTTTTAAGTTTTATTGATAAACAAATAGGGAAATAACTTTATTACGATGTCTTAACCAATAGTGTCACATCATGATCTCACTGTCCTTATTAACACTAGATTGACTCAAAATAGTTGGAAGACGTTTTGTTCCCATTATTCTTCCTCTAACATCATCTAAACTTTTATTCAGACCAAGCAAAAATTTAAAAATTCTTTTTTGCTCCATTATCTTACGATATAATCCATTGTCCTCCAGACATTTCCACTCATAAAACTTAAAACATATCTAATTGCTACCAATGATGAATTAGAATATTAAAATACTACGTTACTGTTAATTCTCCTTGACGAAGATCATGAAGAACCGTCTCCACTGTGAAGAGTTCTAAAGTATTTTCAGAATTGGAGTAAGTTTCTCTCACTACCTCCCATATTTCTTGGCCCGTTTCATATAGAAGAAAATTTTCACCAACATCCATGCTCATGGAGTTTATGAGCCATGACTTGATTTGATGATTTTCAACCTTCCACATGTAGTTCAGATCAGTTTTCTTAGGAATTGGAGCTTTTCCAATTAGGTAATCTTCTTTTCCTCAGCCACAAATGAACATCCGGACAGATTGGGACCACTGAATATAGTTCTATCCATTAAGTTTATGACTTGTGATTAGAAGAGAGATTCTCAGATATTTCAGAATTCCCAGAATTGAATTGGATCAGATTTAGGTTGGAAGGAGAAGATATCTCAGAGACGGAACTGACGGAACTGGTTGCTTCATTTGCCATTTTGGATTTTGTTTTTAAGAGAGAAAAGACAGAAAAATTGAGATTTCTGAAAAAATCTGAGAATTTCGAAACAAGAAGGTTGTTGAAATGTGAGGATGACGACTAGAGTTTCCTAGGCTCTAATACCATGAAGATTCTGAATGAATTAATCTTCTTATTTGAAATTAGAATTGGTACATGATATATATACACACTTCTACATAACTAAATAAGGAAACTATCACCTAAAATATTAACACAATAAAGACTGATTTCCTAATATCTACAAAATACAAAACTAAATCCTAACTTTGAGGACTAAATATTTGACAAGACAAACTCCGGTAGTTACACAATTATTTATAGGCTTTCAAGGGAAAAGTTAAGGTCTACACATTGTCAAAGTATAGAACATTGAATAACAAAGTATAGCTTAATTATTATGCTCTTATGATTAAAAGCTCTGATTTTGGAGGATGTTTTAGTTAAGACAAGAATCTTGGCGTTTTTGGTAGCTGGGTATACAAAAACATGATGATAGTATGCGTTAATTAGTTGCTATATTGGTCTGATATCTTAAGCTAGTATCGATGTATCATATATTATATTGGTGGGTTCTGATAAAATCCTGATATTTTCTTATTATCAGTTGCTCCTGTGTGCTCAAAACTTATCTCTCTTGCGTTCTTCCGAAGAAAATCAAGTTGGGAAGGAAATTGTCTAAAGTAGGGAACTTGAGAATTTGGTTGCAGGATAGTGGAACATGAGAGGATAACGAATTTGACAATGTTTTTCACTGCCTTTAGTTAGAAAATGAAAGGCCAGTGCTTTAAAAATGTAAACATATGACTAATTGGAGGTACTGTTGAGGCTGATATAGAATTAGGCTGTTTATATCGTAGTTGTTTATTTGAAAGGGAATGTTATGTCGGGAACAAAGAGTAATTCATCTTTCTTCTCTTTGGTCCGTCACATCATCAGACATTCAAATTGTAGGAAAGTTGTAAAGGGAAAGAGATTGAGGATCGGTTTACAGTTTCCTTCAATACTACGAAAGTAGCAAGTGCTTTCCTATCAACAACAAATTCTTTCCATTTCCTTACCCCTTCCTCCTTATTCCATCCGAGTAATTTGGTGTCTCAAGGCTTATATGTTTAAGTATGATTTTGCAAGCCTTGAAAGTTTGATTGTAATTTAGTCAGTCTGTTAGACGTTGGCCACTTATTAGCAATACCTACCGCTGCTGATGAGCTATTCAGTAGTGCCAAAACCTTCGAACAACAAATAAAAAGTTCCTGAGGCCAACTTGTTATTGGCTGTCGTTGAAAAAGATAGATCCACCAAGAACAGTTTTTTTTTTTTCCTTGTGTTGATATTGTTGCCTGAACTGTAAATTGCAGAAGTACCGACATGAAGTCAATTGGTGAAACAAGAGAAGTGCAGATTAATACATCTTGTTAGGCTATATTTTGATGAATTGACGGACTTTTCAAATAATCAGGGTATGAGTTTTGCAAATTTTTTGGTTTACAGGATTTAGAAGTTGTTTCTCAAGGGAAAAGAAAAAGCTGCAATTGCTGCAACAATGAGCAGAGTTGGGGATCGAAATTGCTGGTAGAAATTCATGAGTAATTCTATATTATAAAGTGAGTTATATATAAAGATATGATTCAAAATATTGTCTTCGTTAAGATTATGATGTCTTTGTTATAAATGAGCTTATTTGAATCGGGTCCTTTTTTTTTTTTCAGCTATCCTCGAAACCCTTCAATTGTATTTACCAAAAAAAAAAAAACCCTTCAATTGCAAAATGCAATTACCTCTACAACGAGCAAAGTGAACCTTAACCCCACTTTACTGCACCTCACCAAACTGGAGTGTCTTAACAATTTTTTTCTCTTTTATGGCTTTACTTTTCTAGCATCTGGCGTTGTTCGTAAAGTATGAAAACTGTCAAAACTTTTGTTTATTTGTTTGTACTCCGTGTAAACTATGACTACAGGTATCGTTATACAATGGAGTACTATCATTTTCCGATTAGCTGTTGATGTGGGCTTCTAGTGGTGGTTTAAAAACACAACATGGAAGTCATTGCACTTCTGGTAACTGGTAAGTGTTTAAATGGTAGCTGTCTTCAACTATAATAGTCATTATTATTGTAAATTTTAATCTTCATGTGACCTACAGCTTCCGAGGCCCCTTTTCCCGGCAATTAGCCAGGAAACTTTATGATTTTCTGCCCGAGTGCAGTTGCCTAGGGTTCTATGGAAAGCTAATATAAATAAGAGAACTTGCAACAAAGAATCAGCCCCACACTGGTATTGACAAAAAAATCCCATATACTCATAAAGGATCAAATTCCTGATATTTAAAAAAAAATCTTAGTTGTTTCTAACACCGGGTAAATAAGCATGCGTCAAGAGATTTAAGGTAGACTTATTAGAGCTTTCGAAATCTTACACTTAATGCTTGTTTGTTTCAGCTTTTGGACAGTAAATAAGTACTTTTTTTCATCGCAAAAGTTGTTTTTAAAAAAAATGAGTGTTTGGCTGTAAAATCTAAACACACTTTTTTTTTTATAGAAATGACTTTTTTGGAGGCTAAAATATAAAATTTTTGAAAAGCTTAAATTTGGAGCTTTTTAAAAAAGTACTTTTTGTGTAGGTTTTTTAGATCAATTAATGAGTCTATTTTTTAGTCCCCTTTATCTTTATGTTTTTACACATAATTCCCACAATACCCACAAACACATCTTTACATTTATTTTGCGATTTATATAATATTATTTGTACTTTTATATGTTTTAATATTTATTTTTATATTAGTTTAACTTATATTATAATCCATATAAAAGATTTGATT
>JANITW010000008.1:22976524-22995432 GCA_027564335.1 Erythroxylum williamsii | reverse complement strand
TCTTTAATTAGTCAAAAAATTAATTAATTTTATAAATTTAAATATATAAATTAATTTTTAATTAATATTATCTTTTAATTAAAATTTTAATTTTAAAACAGATTTTGTTTGAACATGAGACATGGACAAAATCACTTCTGTAGATGAAAAAGACAAGACACGAAAAAATTTTAATTGGGTCATTGTTTTAATTTTTTAATAATAATTATTAATATAAACTTGGTGTGCACCTAACCCTTCAATAATAACATCCCACGTAGACTCATGAATTTTTGGATTTTCCCATTTCGTCCAATCAAAGACTTGCAATTTTTTTTCCAAATCCGAATGCCCTTGTCAGAGTACTTATGTTCATGCACATGGGATAATACTTATGTTTCGACTTATTACAAAGAGGCTTTGTTTAAGTCTTCCCTTTTTCAAGGAAATAAAAAGAATCTTTCAACGACTAAGGATCCGTTTGGTTGAGCTTTTATTAGTAAGCTTTTATCGGTAGATCTTTTGTCAATAGAGCTTTTCTGAGTAGAACTTTTTTTAAAAGTCAATTGACTGTTTGGCTGTCAATTAAAAAAACAGTTTTTTAAAAAGAGCTTCATACAGTAGACTGTTTGGCAACATAAAAAAAAAAAGCACTTTTATTAATTTTAACTGTATTTTATTTTATAATAAAATTATTTATGATAAATAATTTTTAAAGTATACTAAACAATATATAAAGTACCATATTCGTAGAAAGTAATTCCTTATCTTCATCATGAAAACTCTTTATCCTTTTGAGCATTTAACCTTATAATATTATGAATGGCAATGGAAGTAATTACAATCACCAAAATGTTAAAATTTTTCTTCAACAATTCTATTGCAAAGCCGCCTAAAATGATAAAAAAAACATAGCCACTTTATAATAAGAAAAAACTTTGTTTGAAGAATCTCTGCAACGGTGGAACTCAATTTCCCATTAACACTTGGCCCAAGCCCTCCAATGGAGATCAACTCTCCATATGTAGCTGGTGTTTCCATACCTGCAAATTTAGCAAAATCGTGACATAAATCTCCATACTTTAAACATAGGCACATGCGTGTTCAGAGCTTCTGGTTAACATACTGCGAGGTAGTTATTGGCAAGTTCAGACGAAAACCACTCCTCGGAGCAACAAGAAGAAGAAAACCCATAAATGTGCATAAATCCTAAATTGACTTGAAATTTTCTGAACAATGACCCATTACAATCCCATAAAAGAAAAAGGGAAGTTGTAACCAGCTATGCTTGAAAACCAAAGTAACAGAATTCCATCGAAAAGTTTCAATAGAAAATGAAACTTTTCAACTTTGATTGGACATGGTCCCCATTCTAACCACCTTTCTCTTCATCAACTTTCACACAAATATATACATACAAGCATACGTACTTACGTAAATCAACAATTATTAGTATAACAAAAAGCAGCATCTTGTTGTGTCCCTCTACTCTGATCCGATAGCGATATACCTCAAATCTTGAAAATCTCGAGCTCTGCAACCCATGAACTGAAAAGGGTCAATCCATAGAAAACAACGAACCATCCTTAAGATCATTAACAACCCATTTCAGTAACTCACAAAATGGCAAATCAAAGAGCAACCCAGAACGAAGACGAAGAAGGAGATCTAATTTGGTACCGGAAAGAAAGAAATATCCAGACGGAGAGAGACAGAGACCGAGAACACAAAACATTTCAGTCGACAAAAACATTTCAAAACAACTATTGGTTACGAAATACCCACACAAAGTCATCGTGAACGAAGGAGGACAAAAAAGTGAGGAGGGAAAAATAGCATCCCAAAAATCCCAGAAAAAGCCATACCTGTGGGTTGATCCATTTGTTTCTCTTGTGGACAACTACGGTGTCCTTGAGAAGAAGCGTTGAGAGTCGGTATGGTTTGCGATATAAACGTAACTGACGCAAAATTGACTACCCGGAAAAGCTAAAATATGGGCTTTTCTGAAAAGCTCCAAATTTGAGCTTCTGAAAAAGCTGTATTTTAGCTTTTAAAAAAGCTGTTTCTATTCTAAAAGCACTTTTTACTTTTCCAGCCAAACAACCATTTTTTCCTTAAAATGGCTTCTGCGGTGTGAAAAAGTACTTTTGGGACTTCCAAAAGCCGAACCAAACAGGCACTTAATTAAACCTATAACTATAACAAAGTTGAGAAAGAAATTTATGCTTTACATCCTAAATAGTATCAATTCCTTTTTAAACAAAGTACTATCTGTTTAGGTTTGCAGGAAACCATTTTAAACAAAGGTAGTTTATCATTCTCATGCTTTTCTTACTCCTATTATATTTGGCATTTCTACTTCCCTTATTAATTGGCTTTCTCTACCTATTATTTCTACATTTCACATCCACTGCTTCAATCTCACCGCCTCCCAAGTCTTTGTTATTTTCTACTTCACTATCATTTCCAAAAACCTCAACTTTTGCATCTTTTTTTTTTTGCCATAACCTCTTTACCATATATTCCTTTTTCATCAACATCTTAACACTAATTAGGTTAATTTTTATTGATCCTTTTAAACCAGGCATATAACCCAACTTTTACATGAACAATAACTTTATATTCATAAACATCTCACTCACAAAAAATGAGAAATGAGTGGAAACCAAGAAACCAGAAAGGCAACTAACCATAAAAAGAAATTTTCAATAGAATAAAAAATTACTAAATTAGTTTTTGAAAACTCACCCCGTGAAAAGTCCAAAATAAGTCGCTTTTTGCACCAACATAAAAGGGAAAAATAAGTAAATTTTACAATAAGTTTTGGAGAAGAATAACTAACCCAAAATAATCTTACATTATAAAAGGCAAAAAGTCCAAAAGAAAAAAGAATCAACTAACAGAGAAGAGAGGAGTTTCGGACAACAAAATAGTTGTAAAAGAGATAAGAGAGGAGTAAGTTTCGAGATGGGTTTGATAAGGATGATAAGATGTAGAAGAAATAAAAATGGGGATCTATTATTTTTTTTCCTTTGAAAAACTGTTGTGAAAATATAGAGAAACATTATTTTCTTGTTTCTATAAAACTATTGTGGTTTCTTTATTTTCATAAATAAGAAATTACAATAGGCCTTAGACAAACATGTTTAATAAGTTATTTCTCTTTTTATAAAAACCACAATAAGAAACGAAAGAAAAAAAAGAGAAACAAACGACCATTTAATTTCTAAAATCCAAAATGAAAAGGTAATTGGCATAATAATACTAAAATTTTGAAGGTCATTATCTTGAATCACTTATAATATATATGTGTTGTAAGCAACTTTTGTATGGACAATGTTTTAAATGTTGTTGTTCCTTAAGTTATGATTGTGGATAATGAGATTTTGATAGCTCATTACATATAGAAAGAATTTTAAAACAATAAAAGGAAAATAGGAATTGGCGATTTAAAAATAACGACAAAAAATAAGTCGTTGCAAATTACCAACGGTTTTCATTTGTTCGTCAGAAAATTTGACGGGAAAAATAATTTAGCAACGGAACAATACCGTTAGAAATTAAGGCGGGAACTGATGGCGGAATAATGAAGTTTGACTTTTTCGACAGAATATTAGCGATAGAAAATTCCGTCGGTAAATTTCTATCTTATACGCAGTTGTCTAGTTGTGGTTGTACGTTGTTAACTTAAAGAAACCAAACGACATCGTTTTGGTAATGTTAAAGCATACTCGAAACCCTCCACCCACCACCCCGCCTCCTCCCGCCTCCCACCATCGACTCTCCTTCTTTCTTCTTCACCTCCCATCTGCGCCTTCTTCTTCGGTGCATTGTCGTTGGTGTTGTTGTCAGTTGGTGGTGCGTCAAAAGGTCGTGGTCTTCTCCCACCATTGTTACATTTTCGTGGAGGTTGGGTTTCACCATAGTTTGATTAATTGAGTGATTTTGAGTACGTTTGCGTATTTTGTTTCATATGTTTGAGTATTTTGTGAAAGGATAACAACATTTAAAGTTGAAGTGTTAGTGTTAGTGTTAGAAGGTTGAGAATGAGTTAACGGGTGAGCCTACATGCACCTTTGGGGGTCACTAACAATCATTGAAGAATATCATTGATATTATTCTTACTTTTATAATTTTAGCTAAATGAAAGCTTGCTTTAGTTCTTGTTAATTTGTTGACTTATCTTTTTAGGCGTCTCAATTTCTTTTGAATTTTGTCTTTGAATTATTTGAGTTTTCATGAATCATTGATTTAGATTGATTTGCAATAGGAAAACATGCATGAATGGTTAAGATCTTCCCTACTAAATATTGGTTAGTTGTTTATGATGATTGATTTTTGAAAAACAAAATATGATCTAATACATGTTATTTGAAATAGTGAGGTTTTAAGCTTATAAGCATTCAAATTTTATGCCCCATTTTCTAAATTAAGTGATTGTCACAAAGTTTAATACTTTTACAACTTGGTTTTTTATACATGTTGAGAACATATCATTGGACTAGATACATTAAAATAATAAGGGAAGTTAGGGTAATCATTTTGAATTCTTGAAAAGCCTTATAGTTTTGATCTCCCTTAGTTAACAAATTTAAGCCTTAGCCTTCTTTTTCTTGCATATGAACCACAATACAAGCTACATTTATTATTTTTTATTGATTTTCCTTCTAATTCTGATTCATTAAATGATTATATGAGCATATTTGCATGAGATCCAAAATATCATTATTATGAAGTGATTCAAGTTGCATATATGAATGTTCTTTGCATAATTTTGAGAGTGTTTAACTTGTATTTGAGTATTTTTTTTATATATGCTTTGGTACTTAGTGTAGTTAGTCCCTGTAAATTCCTAATTATTCATCTAATTTTACCCTTTGAAAACCACCCTTATGAGTGAAAATGAAGTTAGAATCTAAGTTACAACTAGCTTTTCACTATGCATAATGAGCTCTTCTTTTTCTTCCCATTCTATATTATAAAAACACTTCCAACCTTTGGGATAACTTCTTAATGTTATTTCCTTTAGCTTCTTGAGAATATGCATGTATGTTTTGCACTATGTATAAAAGTATAGATCTATTAACTTCAATTATGTTTTATGCAACATTTTTATTGATTTCCTAGAAAGTCATCACTATTTTCACAAAATCCATATCCTTTTATTTCCAAGAAACAATATAACCATTTGATTATATAATATGGTTAATTGAGTTATTGGGCTCTAGCTTAAAAAGCCTTTTTTGAACTTGATTTGTTAATATCATTATCAATGCTACATAAACCAAGAACCGTTATCCAGATAATAACATTTTATGGTATTTACATAAAATCCAAGTTGAGGGAGATGATGATGGTGGAGGAAGAATATGCCAAAGTGTAGGAGACAATATTTCTATAGTGATTTTTTTATTCTTATTAATAAATAATAAGGTTTTAAAAACTATATTAGACTGATCAGTTTAACTAGGATAATTATAAACTATATATATATATATATATAACAAACATAATTGTATATATGTATCACTAGTTAACTAATATATTAGTCTTACATAAACTATATAGACATTTTTGTGGAAATAATTGATATAAACCCAAAGAATTAATACTGATATGAAATAAGAAGCTGTGTCTTGTTATTGGATTCATACATCTTAAATAGGATACAACAGAGATGAACGTTAGGCTATATAAGGTAAGTGAATAAAGGTGGGATATAGAGCCGTTAGACTATACATGGATATGAATCTGTGATTGAGAAAAAGAAGGAGATAAAAAGATATGTACATAAGGTGATATACGTTAATAATTTTCCCATTTCCTTCGTCAATTAAAGTTCTTAATCCTCTTTACCACTAGTCTTTTATTTCAATTAGTTTGGTTTAATATTTCAACTATATTTCAATTTATTTTATGCCTTTTCTATTTATTTTATTATGGAAATCAATTTTCTTATCTCCTTAGGCATCCATTTCAAACTCATTTTTATTTCCTCTACCATCATCAATCAAAACTTTAGAAAAAAACTTGGTAAGTTTGAAATTTCTTATAATTTTTTGATTTTGGGTAAATTACATGATTATTAATATACATATATATGTATTTAAAATAGAATTTCAGGAAATAGATTGTGTATTTAACCCTTTTGTTATATTTGTTTTGATATTTGAACTTCCGTTGATTTTGTCATTTTAGGTTGTTCGATCTATTTCTTGGTTTTGCTTCATTAACCATCATATGACTTTATTAATTGGCATCACCAATTTTTTATCATCTTTGTTTGATTTTGTTTCCTCATACTATATTAGTCTTACGATGGTTCCTAATGAAGCTTTTAGAACTCCAAGAAAGTTAATCTTCTCTCATCTGCTCTCATACTCTTATTTAGAACTTGACTCAATAAATTTTCACCAAGATCTTATGGTTATTGATTTAAGTTTTATTACTTGAAATTATTTGTAGAATTTGCTTCCTTTGGGATACTAGTGAGTGGATGTTGATATGAGCATTGAAGAATGTGGTTATGTTTAGCTAAATTCACTATTTCTTCGTAACCAAACACACTTTTAGTCTATAAATTAAGATATATTTATTAGAAAGATGTTGCATTTTATTGCATTGGATTCAATGATAATATTTCTATTTGAAAGGTTGCAATAAGAATGGTTCTAAAACTATCAATACTCTTTCATCATGAACAACTTCCTAATAATGTTGTCATCTCATAATTGCTCCTACCTTGCTCAATATGTTTGAATTTCATGGTTCTTCACCGTTATCCCTTCTTCTAGCTTTTTAGGTCTTGTAGGCTTCTTATTAAGAAAAGGAGGTTATATGAGCTAGAATTTTTTATTCTTTGGTCAAAAATTTTCACGTTTTCTAAACTGTACTCAATACGTTTTATATGATTATTTTAATATATCCCGCTTTTTAAACTGTTAACAATTTTGTTCTTAGTTGTAGGAACTCATTTGTTGGCAGTATTTCTATTTCAAACGAGATTGAAGAGAATCTTTAGCAGGTATTCAGTATTCAAATGACATTCATTTGCTTATATTTTTTACAATGTCAACAATGGATTTGCACACATTTTAATCGAATTTGTATCAGTTTTTATATTTTTCATTCTAGCTCCATCATCATCTTTTTTTTCACGAACTTCAAGAAGATCCTTTTGTGTGTCGGTTGAGGTATGTGAATTTGTTTTTTACTATGTTTTTTGAAGCTGGTTTAATTTGGGTATTTGTTTGCGGTATGAAGTTCGCATCTGAACATATTATATGGCTTATTTAATTTGGGTTGCACAAATTGAAACTTGTTTGTAGTATAAACTTCGGTTTATCAATGAATTAATATAGGATGAGTTTGACTTATATTATTGTTCCAATTACTTTAATCATGTCAATCCTTTATTTCATTGATGCTTTCTAAAATGATTATGTTCTATTTATTTTTCATGTGCGAATTTTTACATGGCTTTTTTTTATTGTATATGTTTAACTAATTTATTAAAATAAGTATTCATAATTTTATGAATACTTATTGTATTTTGCACTAATACACATTTATTATCCATTAAATATCAAACTTTTAACATTAATTCTCTTCTATCATATATGATTACAAACATATATGTTCGATCTTCAGTTTAAAAATATTTTAGATCTCAGCCCATAAACCTTAACCCATAACCCGTGAGGGAGCTCCCGTGAGGCTTATCGGTAAAAAATACTAGGAGCCTAGGAGTCAGAATGAGAACTTGTTTTGTTGATTCACAAGTCTTAGCTTAGATGTTTTGTAATCTTTGGCCAACATGAATGATACTAACTAGGAATCACTATTTAAATTAACGGTTTTCCAAAAATGGGTATTCGGGATAGATCTTGGATGTATAGACAATTAACACCAGATGGTTTCATTAATCTTGAATTTGTTGAGGGAGTTGAAGCTTTTATTCATTATGCATGTTCTCAACCTGCATATATGGATAGGCCAAAGATCATATGTCTATGCAAAATGTGCAAACACAAATGTTTCCTTCTTATTGATGAAGTTAATGGGTATTTACTAAGAAAAGGGTTTCCCTAATTATTTTGAATGGACACGACATAGGGAACTGTTGATTTGTAGCACCTCAAGGGGTAATGAAGCATAATCGTGTGTCAACACTAATGAGTTTCAAGGGGGATTGGATTTAGAACAAATTATGTGGATGGAATTGAAAATATGTACATGCAAATGGTTTATGATGCAGCCGGTTATACCTTTGTGGAAAATAGGAAAAATCTTGAGGAAGAATCCAACCTACATGTAAAACAATTTTTTGACTTACTACTATCACCTGACTAAGAATTATGGCTAAATTATAAGACAATGACCCAATTGTCTTCAATTGTTCGAATATTGAACATAAAGTCTAAAGGGCATATTTTGGACTATAGTTTTGATAAAATTCTTGAATGGCATAATGAATCATTGCCTCTTGATAATACAATGGTTGATAGTTTTTACAATATGAAGAAACTTATTAGGGGTCTTAGTTTGCCTGTTGAAAAGATTGATTATTGCAAATTATGACGTATGTTGTATTGGGGAGATGATGTGGAATTACAAGAGTGCAAATTTTATAGTCAATCTAGGTTCAAGCCAAGAAAGTGATCAGAAATTAGTACCCTAGAAGCAGATGTATTATTTCCCGCTAACTCCGAGACTTTAAAGACTATATGCTTCTGATATTACTGTATCTCACATGAGATGGCGTGATGAACATGAACAGGAAGATGGAATAATGAGTCATCCATCAGATGCACTGGCATGGAAACATTTCAATGACACCTATCTTGAGTTTGCAACTGAAAGTTGAAATGTTAGGTTGAGTTTGTTGACGAATGGATTCCAACCTTTTGATCAATCTAGTCAGCAATATTCATCATGACTAATCATAAATACTCCTTATAATTTGCCTCTATGGATGTGTATGAAAGATTTATATATGTTCTTGATAGTGATTATACCAGGGCCTACAAATTTGAAACATAAAATTGATGTATTCTTACAACCATTAATATCTTAATTGTAACATCTTTAGGAATATGATATGTGTCTCTGGAACATAATTTTGCGTTGAGAACGACTTTGATGTGGACCATTAGTGACATATACCATATTATATGGATGGAGCACAGTTAAAAAATTGGCTTGTCCTTATTGTGGCAATGATTCTGAAGCATTTTATCTTCCAAACAAGGGCAAAGTATGTTAGTTTGATAATCACAGGAAATTTCTTCCTCCAGATCATCCATTTAGACGCAATACATAAAAGTTCTTTAAGAATAGGTTGGTAAGAACACCTCCTCCCCCTCACAAAGCTAGTGAAGATATTTTGCAGGAGGTTGAGGAATTAGGCTTGTTAAAACTTACAGAATTTAAAGATGATGAAGTAAATACAAGCATTAGTAAGAAAACGAAGCATCTTTTGGGATTTGCCTTATTGAAAAACTAATTTGATACGTCATAATCTAAATGTGATGCATATTGAACAAATATTTTTGACAATTTGTTCAATACCATAATGAACATTGAAGGGAGGACAAAAGACAATGCAAAATCACGAGTTGATTTATAACTTTTTTATAGAAGGAAAGAGTTACATAAAGATGTTTGCTCCAGTAAATATTTGAAAGCATATTACACTTTGGACAAATACCAAAAGGAAATATTGTGTAAATGGTCTAAATGTCTAAAGTTTCCCGATGGTTATGTTTCAAACTTAGCAAGGTGTGTAGACATGAGGAAGTACAAATTATTTGGGGTGAAAAATCATGATTATCATGTGTTTATGCAAAGGCTAATTCCAATTGCATTTCTGGAGTTGCTACCGAATAAACTTTGGGAAGTAATAACAAAATTAAGTTTATTTTTCAAAAGTTTAACATCATCTGCAATCAAGTTAGCTGAAATGGAAAAACTAGAAAAGGAAATTCCTGTAATTTTGTGCAAGTTAGAAGGAAATTTTTCTCCAAACTTCTTTGACTGTATGGAGCATCTACTTGTTCATTTAGCACACAAGGCAAAACTAGCCGGTCCAGTTTAATATCAATTGATGTATCTGTTTGAGAGGTAATTCATATTCAATTATTGTAATTGAAGTAATAACATGTTTGAACTAGTAAATTGTAATAATCATATTCTCTAATATAGGTATTTGCATCACTTGAAGAAAAACATCAAAAATAAGGCTAGAGTTGAGGTTCGATATGTAATGCTTATTTAGTGGAGGAAGCTAGTACATTTTGTTCACATTATTTTGAGCTGCATGTTCACATAAGAGAGAAAAATTCCTTGTAATGACGATGGGGGAGGAACGACTGATGTTGATGGTAACTTATCCATTTTCATATATCCTAGAGGAACATATGGATGTGCAACAAGAAGAATGTTAACAGAGGAAGAAATTGAGGCTGCACATAGTTACATTTATTGAATTGTCAAGAGGTTCAACCTTTCGTGCAATAAGTTAAACATAAGAATTGTCGTTTTTCAAATTTTGTGTTATTTATAATTGAAATACATAATAATGTATTTAGATTATACGAGGCATTGTTATGCGAGATAATGTCGGACAACACACAGGATGATATAAATAAAGAAATTGGATGACACTTTTCTCGATGATTTGAGAGATATGTAAGTTTTCACTTACAAATATTCTTATAATTGAATTGTAAGATTTAAGTGTTGAAATGACATTATACTCTTTGATATGATAATTTTTTTATGTAGGTATTAGAAAATCCAATAGAGAATAAGTTCATTTATGATCTTGTAAAGGGACCTTTGCGAACTGTTACATTGTATCTGGTGTATTTCGTTAATGGATACAAATATCATACATAATATCATGGTCATAGCATGTAAAAAATAAATAGTGGGGTTTCCATACAGGGAGAATTGATGGATTACTATAGTAAAATTATTAAGATACTTGAAGTTCAGTACACTGCATTGCCAATAAAGTGATGTGTGATATTTAAATATGACTGGTATGACTTGACTTCAAATGTTGGAACAAAAGTACATAACCGATACAATCTAGTTGTCAACAATCAAAGAAGATTGAGACAATTTGAACCTTTCGTGTTGGCAATGTAAGCGAAACAGGTGTGTTATGTCCCTTTTCTAAGCTTAGGACGAAATAAGTCAGATTGGTTAGCGGTTTGCAAAGTTAAACCTATAGCGGTTTTTGAATCACATGGAAAAGAAGAATAGAGAATTGAAAGTGAAACATTTCAGGAAGATGTTTATTTTATAAATGCATCTGTCATATATGGCGATAATGAACCTTTAAACGATCCATCTAATGAATATGTTGAAATTTCATCTAGAGAGGATAACAAGGGTCAGAGATCTGAAGAGAATCTGGAGTTTGATTCTTATTCTTCCAAAAAAGAAGATGATTGTAATTTACAATTAAGTTATGATAGCGATTAATTTGTGTTTGTAATTGAAAATTTTATTCAACAAATCAATGATTTCCTTTTCAGTATATTATGTAAAGTATTTAATTCAAAAACTTAATCAATGAATGTTGACATGGTGAATGGCTTTGGATAGTAGTAATTCATTCTGTTGAGAGGAATGTGACAAAATTGTCTTAACCATAGGAATAAAAAATGTAGGAAAAATCTTCACTTCGTACATTAATGATCGTTTGCCTTCCATGGCTGATCTTCTACTTCAAGGTGTTTAGTATTATCTGGACAACGTCACTTTCTTTATTATGTACATCTCATTTCCTTTAATTAAGCTATTATATATATTCACATTTAATGGTCTATACTACATGTTATTTTAAGCTTCCTTGAATCTCGAAGACGACATGTATACCGATAGAGGAGGGAGCGATGTCACAACAGTCTATAAAGGATTAGGAAGATCGGTTCTTTTGGAAAATTCGTCAATTTCACAAAACTCATATGGACATTCACGTATGCTTTAATATCTAGTTTTGGTTTGTTTAACGATTTTCTAATATGACATTATCTAAGTTCTTTACTGATTATGTTTTAGGTAAACCGGTTCGTACTAGTAGTTCATCTGGAGAGTTAGTCTTCTATGCTAAATCTGGCAACTCATTCACTATATCCTCTACAAGTTTAGCTATAGCAGAAATGTTGTTGGAAGAAGGTCTTAAAAACCCTACACCTGAGGGAAGAAGTATCAATGTTTCAATTGGTGCGTTTGAACATGCCAGGACCTTTCTCGAAAATTCAGACATCGGGGACTCATTTACCTTTACTGACACTCATATCATATGGAATCCAAGAAAATAATTATATCATTATGATTTATCGATGCAATACACTAGACTCAACTTTAAAGTTGATTTATTGTTGTATCTGTAAGAATTTGTCAAATAACCTCCCTATTAATTAGGGGTCAACTTGCATCGTATTGAGTGTGAGCTGCTATTGTTCTTATTCTATGACTTTATTAATTGTTAACCTTATATTTTGTCGTTTGTACTTGAATATGATATTCAACAAATCACCTTATTTCCTTTTCCATATATTGCGTAAATTCTTATATTTGTAAAAAAAATTCAATAAACAATGAATTTTAGGTAGAAATATGGAACTAAAGATACAGCGTGAGGTAATGCGACCCAGGTTCAAACGCATGTTTTGAGGTACTTACTATAAAGGTGATCGTCACGGTCTGCAGCTGGCACTGAATCACCTCCTCCCCTTCCAGGGCCTACAGTTGCAGATGAGCATCACCCACTACTCGTCATGCTACACCATCCCCAACTCATACATCATCCACTACCCCTTTATTGAATGGAGGAGACGACTATCAGCTTGGAGTTGAGGGACCTAATGGAAGAAAGTACATAACAATTGTCAATAATTTGTAAGTGAAATCACATTAAACAATATATTTTTTAATTAAGTTATAGTTTTATCTATTTTTTCATGGTATAAAATTACTTCTTATATTAGGTTGATTCCGTCTGGACCATGTTTCAGAAATATGACAGCTAAATTTAAGGAGAGGATTGATCCTGAGGGTTATGTGTGGAAGAATATCTCTCAAACCACAAAGGGATTTTACTTTTAGAATTTTGAGATACAATAAAACATTATTTTCTTTTTATATTGATTTTTATACATTTATTAGATAAATATTATTACATTACAATAGTTCAAATTTTTTTCTTTATATTTTAGAAAGAATTTTTTGGGATTCTTGTTTCAACGCGATCATACATAAAATATAGAAGAGGCAAGCTCGTACACATTATCGTGACTTTATTGGTGCAATATACAAGGCTGGTGTATGATTGCCTTATATTTCAGAGCAAATATGGAGTCATTGGCATGAGTGTTGGACATATCATGAGACAATGTCCATCTCAAGGCATAACTCCAACAATAGATGTGGAGGCCCAAGGGGATAGAGTCTTCCCGTATATACAAGATGATCAATTACCTACCACATGCATAGAGACTTGTAAGTACCTAAACTTGACACTTATATTGTAAATATTTTACTTTGTTGTATTTCAATTTAAATTGATGAGTAAATGTTGAAATAAAAATATGTATATTATGGATAATGATGTATGGTGTCATATATGACTGTGTTGAGTTATTTTATTTGTTCAATATGGGAGAAATATCATAAAAACAGAGAAAAATCTATCAAAATTTTTATAAAATCTAGTTCACATATAACATTTTAGGTTCAATATGCAGGAAAAGTCTATAGACATGAGACCTACACCTACTCAGGTGTTTTTGCATACTTACATGAAGAAACATGACGATATGACATTCGTCAACAGCCGATGTAGAGAACTAAATGTATATGAAATTAATGCTTTATTATTATTTCTTAATAATTATTACTTGCTAATATAAACATTGCTTTCTAATATGACCAAATACAAGAAACTATTCAGCGACAGTCTCAACAGGAACAACCTGTTGATGAGAGTCAGACGTATCTTAATGCTTGGGTGGTAGAGACTGTCGTGGAAGGATCTTCGAGCTAGGTTCATTTGTGACCACATGTTATTTGCAATCCTCCACGTCTAGTACAACAATATCTACTAGACAGTCGCAAACTAATCAAGTCAGTCAGCTTCAGACCACAGTGGACACATTGATGGATGTCATAGCTCAGCTCAGACATAAGGCGGATGAGTTAAAGGCGAGGGGTAACACCTTAGAGCACTGGCGATCACCAGGACATTAGGATTGTTGTAGTCATTTGTTTTAAATTAAAAAGACTTATTATGTATACTGTAATGTTTTTATTATCAAATAAGATAATTTTAATTTTAACTTTATATCTTCAATCAACTTTTTGTTTAAACAAATTAAATATATAAACAAATAAAATTATTATGCACAAACAATTCATAACTGTTGAAATTATGCATTTATCATAAGATAATTTGATAAAATTTAATGTCGAAATTTTTTAAAAACATTTCTTACTTTTATTTACCGAAGGAATATAAAAGATAGACACAAAAAGCATTATATTTACCTACGGAACACCTTAAATCATCGGTAAATCATAAGATATTTACTGATCGTTCTTCTTCTTCTGTCAGTAATATTGAAACCTTTGTGATTATCTGAATTGAAGTGTTATCGACTGTTCTTTTTTTTCCATCAGTAAATGTACCAACGGAAAAAAACCTTCCGTCGGTAAAGTCTACTGACGATTACGTCTGTCTGTCGGTATACGTTGCCGATAGAAGGATACATAAAAAGTCCGTCATTAAATTTACCTATGGTCGTATTAATGACACTGTTATCGGTTGTTTTATTCCGTCGAAAATTTATATTACTGACGGAAAACATGTGTTTACCGTCAATTTTTTCCGTCAGTAAACTACAGATTTCTTGTAGTGAAATGTCATGTCCCAAACGTATTTGGATAAATGTCTATATCATATGGCTTTAATCCTACATTTTATTTGGTTAGGTCGGCTGTGCTAAGCCCAGGCCCAGGTCTAAACGTCCACGATCCATTAGCAGGTGTTAGTCTCCTATATAAATGTAAAGATCTACGTAAAGACTTAAACCTAGCGTCTATTCCATATATAAGGTACTATTCTGCCATGATACAGGTACGAGATTATAACCCCAACTTTCTCTGTTTTACAGTGACCAAAACCCTCACAAAAGACTAACTTGAGCGTCAGAGGGGCCTGCCGGATACCAACCCCCGGCATGCCTTTAATGTTTTGCAGGTATTTCAGAGCTAATACCGACTAGCTTCATGGATCCAAGCAGTAACGTTCAACCTCATCAGAATCAGGCTGAACCAATTAGCGTCTACCGTGGGGCCCGATATCAGGGCACCACGTCCAGAAACACGCAGATCAGTTAGGCGGCAACAGCCAACCCTAATATAGCCGCTGTCGCGGCGCTAGCGCTACAACGAATGGGTTCGCAGTTACCCGCCACTCTGCCGCCAACACACCATGACTCACACACACAGTCTTCGCACCCGAATAATCAGCCACAACCTCGAAACCTAAATCAAGAAGAACAGAGTATAGCCTTGGAGGACAATGCTGAGACCAATATACATCCGAATCTCCAGCACCCCCTAGATGCAAATCCTCCTGCGTCTGTGCACACCTCCCTCACCTGAAAACAGATCGAGGAAGCGGTTGATCTGTTGATTCGTCAGATTTTACAGTCTCAGCCTGAACAACAGCAGCCGTCCGCACGACAGATTGGTATGATGACCGATCGTCATCCTGCCGAAGCCCTAGAAAAAATCGTGGACGATCAGATCAATGTGGCTATGAGTTTCCGCCCGGATCGTCCAACAGCTCAATATAGCTCCCCCTTCATCCCGGTGATCTTGGATAGCCTCCCAGCGGTCGGCACCAAAATACCGACGCCTGAAAAGTACACTGGAAAGACCGATCCCCTAGACTATTTGCAGCACTTCCAGTCAATGATGAACCTACACTGCGTCCCCGACGTCATTCAATGTAAAGCATTTTGTACCGCCTTTCATGAAGGAGCTCGGCGATAGTTCAACAGTTTACCTCCGAGCTGCATCACTTGTTTTGAAGATTTCAAATCGCTATTTCTCAATCAGTTCGCCACAAGTAAACGGCCGCAGAAGACCGCCTTGAAAGTGATGCAGTTAACACAAGGAAGGAATGAAAGTTTACGAGATTTCATCACTCGGTTCAACAACGAAGCTGTCGAAGTCCCTGACCTTACCTACTCATCCATGTTGGCTGCACTTATGAGCAACACGAGGGATGAAGAGTTCAAAAAGTAATTGGCCCTCGATCAGCCCCGATCTATCCAGGAAATAAGAAACAGGGCGGATAAGTATATCCAGCTTGAAGAAGTGCTGAAAAATACGAAGCGTAGGGTAGATGATCGTTCGCCAAATGACAGAGCAGATGGTTCACACAAGCGGCAGAAGGGTCAGTCGAGCTGGAGAAAGCCGACCGATCGACAGGGACATCGACGAGAATTCTTCACCCCGCTCAAGAGAAGATATGCGGAAGTACTGGCGGCAATGAGAGCGGATGGGGAACCCCTCCGAGAACCCAATAAGTTGACTTCCTCCAAGAATAGGGACTCGGATTTATATTGCCATTTTCACAAAGACATCGGTCATGACACGGAAGATTGCTGACACTTGAAAAGAGAAATCGAATTCCTTATCCAAAGTGAAAGGCTGGGTCGATTTTTGAAGCACGGACAAAGTGTCGATCGAGACAATGAGCGTAAGACCGGTCAGCCCGACAACTGGCGACAGCCTTGGAGGCGAAATGATAGGAATGATGGAGGGAGGCAGAATGCGAACACTGACGATCGACGCGAAGCGAGAGGACAATCCAGGGCAAGAGGCGACAGGAACACTGGACAACAAGATGATCGACCGATTAGGGTCATTAACATGATTTTTGGTGGAAATGCAGCAGGGGGTCCACTGTTAAAGAAAGAAAGAGGTATGCCAGGCAGGTCGGCGAAGACTTGTCGGCCAAAAGAAAGAGACAGAACAATGGGATGATATCGTTTGACGAATCTGACCTTGACAGTATTAGTTGTCCTCATGATGACACGCTCGTAATAAATTTGAACATGGACGAAAACGAGGTGAAGCGGGTAATGATTGATACGGGCAGCTCAGTCGACCTATTGTATTATGATGCCTTCAAGCAGATGGAGATACCAGAGGATCGACTACTGCCTACAGAAGGACCTATCAAAGGGGTAACTGGAGCATCAGCCTACCCGTTTGCCCTAGTCTATTTGAAAGTGAAATTCGGACAGACGCCGTGCAAATAGAGAAGGACGTTGAGTTCCTGGTAGTGAAGTTTGTAGGGGCGTACAATGCGATAATCGGACGAGCCACTCAAAATGCCCTCAGAGCAGTTATCTCCACCTACTACCAAGCAATGAAGTTCCCAACACCCCATGGAATCGGTGTTATCAGAGGTCAGCAGAGAATCGCTAGGGAATTCTACTTAGCAAAAACAAGGACACCAGACGGGGCGGTAGTCTTGACGAGCTCTCGCGATGTGTCGAGCTATGAAAAAGAGCCAAATAATGAAGCTCGCCGTGCAGAACTCGTGCTTCTCAGTGAAGACAGAGATAGGGCAGCTGCTCGTTCGGAAGCCGTCAGGCAAAAAGCAACGATGTTCTACAACAGAAGGGTAAAGCCGAGCGATATAAAGGTCGGCGGATACGTCCTGCGAAAGGCCGAGGCGGCTTGAAAGCATTCTGGAAAGCTTGGACAGGCGTGGGAAGGACCCTATCAAGTGATCGAGCAAGCCGAACATGGCTTTTACATCCTGCGCGATGCGAACGGGAAGATTCTACCGAGGCCTTGGAACTCTCAAAACCTGAAGGCGTTCTACCAGTAGATAAGCTTTATTTTAGTCCTCAATCTTTGTTTATTATTGTTTATTGTACACTTGTAGGTACCTTTTTTCTGACCCTGCCAGTCAGGTTTTTTAACGGCCCACGCCCTATCATCGTTAATAAAGGGTTTCCAATTTTTTTTGGCTAGCAAAATCTCACTAAACTGTTCAAAAGAGGAAGATTCCATCAACTGATTGCTCGGCCCCCACTACGCCCGGCCAGGTTGCCAAGATAAGATCCTTGGAATCATGAATCGACCTTGACATCGATCGACATAGCTCGCCAGGTTGCCAAGACAAGATCCTTGGAACCATGACTCGACCTTGACATCGATCGACATAGCTCGCCAGGTTGCCAAGACAAGATCCTTAAAACTATGGCTCGACCTCGACATCGATCGACATAGCTCCCCAGGTTGCCAAGACAAGATCCTTGGAACCATGGCTCGACCTCGACATCGATCCACATAGCTCGCCAGGTTGCCAAGACAAGATCCTTGGAACCATGGCTCGACCTCGACATCGATTGACATAGCTTGCCAGGTTGCCAAGACAAGATCCTTGGAACCATGGCTCGGCCTCAACATCGATCGACATAGCCTGCCAGGTTGCCAAGACAAGAGCCTTGGAACCACGGCTCGGCCTCGACATCGATCGACTACGCTCGGCCAGGTTACCAAGACGAGATCCTTGGAACCATTGCTCAGCCTCGGCATCGATCGACTACGCTCGGCCAGATTGTCAAAACCAGATCCTTGGAACCATCGCTCGGCCTCGACATCGATCGACTACGCTCGGCCAGGATCCCAAGATAAAATCTCGGATCGTTCGGCCTCATTATTGCTCGGCCTAATTCACCCGATCGACGCACATCGAGTGCACTCATTCACGACCTGCTATTCGAAAGGATCGTCTAATCTTTAACACATAAGAGGTAATGAAAAACGAGCTTCTATTTCTTTGAATTAAAGCTCTGGTCACAAGCCCGACCAGATGAGCCTTACAA
>JANITW010000008.1:22857569-22870722 GCA_027564335.1 Erythroxylum williamsii | reverse complement strand
GATTATTATTTTTCTATAAACTAAAGAAATACAACTCGAGGACAAAAGAAATTAAAAACACTATAAATTTCAAATCCTAGTCTTTTACACTGATTACTCCACTCCCAAGTCCCAAAGCCATTACCAGCATGGCCGCAACCTCTCAAACTAAATCATGGTAATTTGCATAGGCCCATGACTCCCCTAATCTAAGCAACCACATCATTCCCCCCAAAATGCCAGTGAAATAGTCACCACTGTAGGATACCTAAAGAATTTGCTAGGATGATTCAATATTAATTAAACTACAGGAACTTGAGCGCCAGGGACCCGTCAACCCTCTTCCCATTCTTTTCAACTTACAAAGAAGTACGTGCCTCCTCCTACCGAGAAAAAGCAAGTGAATGTTTAAGGGAGCGACTGAAGATTGTACAACAAAATTCTTACTACAAACAAAAATTTAGTAGGATTTGTGAACATGCTCATCTCATGCTACCAATAAATTAGAGCATATTAACAGTGTTAGCTGATCCCCTCTAACCAACCTAACAGTAGTTGTTACTCGTCTTTAAAATAGAAAGGTTCAAGTACTTCACACACTTCTTGAAAGAACACCAGCGGCAAACAGAAGATTCCTTCTTGAAAACTGCTACCAACATGAGATGCAAACGTTACAACAAGGAATGACCAATTATAAGATAACATAACTGACATGGACTAGGCAATTACCCTCAAAGAGTAGACTGGGGTAGACTTTGTTGGAAGAGTTTTCAGCGATCTCAATCTATTTACATTCCCAGTTTTGCTGATCAAAGGAACATAGCCATTAAGTGGCCAGCACAGAAACAGTTGAAAAATATGAGAAAAGCAATTGCATGAGATTTTTTAACCATTAAAGACTTACTTCTCTTCAGTTCTCGTCACCTTTGCACTTGAAGCTACATCCCATAATTTCACAGTACAATCAGCAGAACCAGACGCAAGAAGTGAACCTTCACAACTGACGACAGAAAAATCAAAAGTTTAGAAATTATTATAAACTTACAGTCGCTAACTAAAACTTCTATTGCCAAAATGCCCAAGAATTTTTAATGGCTTTATAGCGGGGAAAGAAAAAAAAAGGCACCTGAAAGCAAGGGTCCAGACACATGAATTGTGCCCCACCAAAGGTGAAACACAGCGGCCATTTGACAGGTCCCACATCATGATTGTACCATCTTCATCACCAGATGCCATATAACGCCCATCAGGAGACAAAGCCAATGATAAAACCATACTACGGTGTCCAATAAATATTCTAACACATTCTCCACTCTGTACATCCCAGAGTCGAACAGTTTTATCACTAGAGCCCGTAGCAATATAGTTGCAGTTGGCATGCCATTGAATACACTGTCATTAGACCAACGTCAAAGAATTAGTAAGTATATGGAGCAAGTTGCCCCAAAAACCATTTATTTAGCTTAAAAAAGAAAATTAACAAAACCAGGCTATCCATTAAGTCACCAATCATGACTACATCTTTACAGAAATTTAGAAATATGAGGATGATAAACTACTGTGAAGCAGCTACTAAGTAAACAAAACATTTCAGGAGTCTATATAATGTAACAGATTCAGGATGGCACAAATATAAATGATAGGATAATGCAGAAAATACTAACATCGACATCAGACAAGTGACCAGCCATTATCCTTAAAGGTTGAATTTTGTCCATAGACCAAATCCTTGCAGTACGATCATGCGAAGCACTTGCGAAGTAATGTCCTACAGGACTAAACTGCAGCACCAAATTAGAAATTCATGAGAAGTTGCCAAAGGAACTTTTTTAAACTGTCCCAGTACCATCTATGGCCATCACTCCCCAGCTATGAGGGCTCAACTTTCTACTGTTAAGAGATGCCACCATCCAAAGACAAGGGCCAACCAGACATAATAATGAAAATAAAATCCTATGCTGGAGTGTAAAATTCATACCTGAACATCCCATACTGGGTAATTATGGCCCTTGTAGCATACAAGATTGGCATTTAGTTTTGTGCTCCATAATCGAACTGTAAGACAGTAAAATAGTATTTCCGCAATAAATTTACAGGCAAAAAAGAAATATAGAACTACCAAGCTGAATTTAAAAAGTGGATGGGCCCACACAGATATAACATTAAATTGACAGTGATTACATACTTGTTGTGTCTGCTGAAGAAGACAGTAAAAAGTCCCCAAGGGGACTAAAAGTGGCTGAATAAACAGGTCCTGAATGGCCCTGAAACAATGTATACGATCTTTTATCACCATTTGGCACCACACGATGCTCACTTGGGGCAGAGTCTGTTTCAACCTGAATATTAGCTGAAATTGAAAACTAGTTTAGCAAATGTTGATTTTTGCCCAGAATGTAGACTGATGTATAACAGACTGTTATCTAACTGCAGCTGCAATATATATAACAATAAATGGAAAAAATGATTGTAAAGTTTAAGCATAAAAAAATACCACATGTGCTGAAATAAATGAAAGACCAACCCAATGCCAATTTGTGACAGTATTAAGCTCCTTATCACTTTCTTAAAATGATTTTAGACCCTAAATGATGAAAAAAAAAAACAGCAGAACAAGTAAAGTTTTACACTGATAATTACTGAAAGTGGTCAGCAACAAGAAGTTTCAAAATCCAAGATAGATGAGATGTCTAAAATTCTTAATTTTTCATTTCCTAAAATGAAGTACGAACATAAATATGAAAATCTTCCTGTCTAATATATTGCAATAAATCACTTATAATTGTTGCTGTAACAGAGATCATATGCTGGACATGTTTTCATTTATCATGAAGCATCAGCATATTCCAAACCTTGAACATTTCTAATAGAGCTAATATCACATTTCTGAAAAATCAGCACATAAAAACTAAGTCCTAGTTGTCTAGACTTACAACTGCCAGCCTGTTGACCAAGTTTTGCCATATCCCAAACCTGCGGAAGCACAGCTCAGGTTTAGCAATTTCTTTTCATTAACATGGTACTTGTAAGCTTTTATTATGATCTAAGATAAAACCTTCAGTGAGGAGTCTGAGAATCCACCAGCAACCAAAGATCCATCATGGGATATTGAAGAGCAATTTAGACTGAAACGGATGTCAAACAACAGAATAGGGAATTAGAAGTCATACTTTTAAGAGAAACATTATCAAAAAAATAACTTGAGAAAAATATGATAGGAATTACCCATTATGAGTGTTGATAAATGTATAAAAGCTAACAGATGGCAATGTTGCACTACTCAACTGCACACGGTTTCTTAAGTCCTCAAGGATAGACTGCTCAACCTCTATTGGCCTGGAGCAATTATAGGTTATCAGATACAGCACGTTAACCCTCTATTACAAACATTGTTTGATTCCGCACAAATATAGTCACCATGTGTGTGTGTTTAATATATCCGAAATGTGATCGACAGCCAGTGAAGAATCACTAATATCAAGTTGGCCATTAATGACTAAACAGATCAAGAAATGTACATAAATCAGGCTTCTGGTACAAGGATGGAGCAGTAAAACCTATAAAAACACACTTGCAGTTTGCAGGGGGACTAGGTGGGAGAAAAAAACTTCCGAGATTAGATTCATGAGAGTCAAAAACCACTATATAATACTTGATTCCACAGAACTCTCTACAAACATCACCCCATCATATCAAAAGCTATGTCATTTGCTTTTATTAACCATAACTTCCTAACAAAGGGAATGGACATCAAGCATCAAGGCATGCCAAGCCCAAGATACTATCTGCAGAGTGAACCATGCCTAGAAAACTCAATTTTGAAACTTTCATTGCAGGACAACATAGCCTTTCCTACAGCACACATAAATGGATGAGCACATACAGTGACGGAAGGGATATAGGGTATCTAGAAAATACATTACTGGCAAAGGAAGCTCTGGTTTAACTCGCGGAGCCATAGATGTGGCATTAGTCTCAGGGCGTGCAACCTTTGCTGTAGCATTAGCAGCTTTATCTTTTTTCAACTTTTTAGCTGAAGGACCTTGCTTTCCGCCTTCTACATATTTTTTCTGAATATCAAACAGAACATCAACATGGCAAAATTACGTCTAGACCAGTCAAAACAAGCTACAACGGTGAGAAACACACCTTTCCCACCATTAATACCTTCCCCCTCTGTCACCCATCAAATGCACTTGCATTAAATCATGCAACTACAAAGAAATCGATTAATCCTACCTTGTTGTCCTCCATTTCTCCGTCTTTAGCATCTCCTTCTGGCTTTTCAGAATCTGAGAGCAGACCCCCCGCTTTCTCTAAGCGTTCTTCTAAAGAATCTTCAAGCAACTAAAAACAACAAACAATGTACTGTTAAAAGAATCTTACAACCAATCAATATAAAATATAAATAGAAGCAAAAAGTTTTGCTTCTTGAAAGTCTGGCTTGCTTGTTATTGAAACTTTGTCTATGTTGTAGATAATAATGAGTAGCTCCTACATTTACAAACCTTACCTAACAAAAACATGCAAAATCAGCAAAAAAATGACAAGATCTGCCTTAGAATTGAAATGTATTGGCCACAGCTCTCACTCAACCACACTATAAACGTCAATACTTTTTCAACACTGTCATGAACAGCTTGAATATGTTCTCATTACATGGATATATAAAAGATATCTGTAGATGTGCTCCAAGTGAAAAGATCTCAACATGATACCTTCTAAAAACCTAAAGCAATAATCCATTCAGTTTTTCATATTCATCCAGACCCAAAAGTTTCTACTATCATGTTTTACTGAGATTTTCTGCATTCATGGGGACATTTCAAAGATTCATACACAGTTGAATAATAAGACAAACAAAACTACAATTAAAGCCGTCTAAAACTTGGAAATAAATAAACCAAAGAAGCACAACTCTTAATTTTCATACATTTTGCTTTGAATTGCCAGTCACAACATCCACAATGGAACCGCATATTAGTTGTTTCTATTGCTATATAGCAACCAGATGCTTCTGGAATGTCCCTAAACTTGGTGATAATAAGGAAAAAAGATCTTGCCATACAAGCAGTATGTTTTGCCATCCCAAAATACACACGAGTTCATGTTAATGACATTAAGATCCAACAGATATCGAAGATATCCAAGTTCTTTTTAATAATCAGAAGTTTCGCATACATTTAAAAGCAACAAATTGCTTTCGTTTTTAGAAAGGAAAAACTGAACATTTAGCAACTTAGAACTTCCATTTACTCACCCCCCAATGGATTTCTCTTTTATTTATCAGATTAGCTGCATCCTGATTACTTCCAATAAGTGATACAGCCTCAGCATCATCAGAAATTGAGCTAGGCTGTCCAGGAGAAACTGCCAATGGAAGGAAATTTTTGTGAGTCCAGTAAGTTCTACCATGATTAAAAAGATTCACATGTAACTGCATTTACATATGATTAGTTACACCTTGGAAGTTTATATGCTCATTGACAATTCCCAGCATCAGAGTGGACTTTGTTTTGCGTAGATATTGCATCAGGAGCTCATTGGAGTACTGGCAATTCAATTAACAGTACATCATCAAGAGCTTATTCGACAATAATCAGACTCCAACATTGTGCAAAGAAAAACAAAATGTTTGAAAACAAGCAATTTGATAAAACTTATCAAATCTAAACTTTCATGTCACCAGTATGTGGCACTGAGCTCATAATCCTCTCATATATTTAATAAATATAGGACCTGAAAGAACATATCAGAACAACTCAAGTTGTAATAATGAACAGGAACACTTATCAGTATAGGGTTTGGTAGTTACTATGAATCAACCGTAGTTAGATAGAGATATTGAAAGAGCTCCTCAAACATTGAACATTGCAAATGTTTTGAAGATACTTCTGGGCCACGATCAGAGATCAATTCAGAATTTGGATCACTAGAGCATGTAATGTTCTTGGAGATCAGTTCAGAATTTGGATCATCAGATCATACAATGTTATAGGAATCCAAGAACGTTATATGCTCTAATGATCCAATCACCCAAAATGAATGAAAAAAAAGTACTGTGTTTTAACGTAAGTTGACATCTAGATAAACACTTAAGGTGTGAATGATTAGATAACCTAAAATCATAAAAGAGAAAGGTATTACCTGGCATAGTTTGATATTAACTTTGCAGTGTCTAAGAGAATGTGCAAATTCCATTTCCTGAAAAAGTAAGAAAAATAAGGCTCGAAAAAACGGTTCAACGAGAGGAAGGGTGAAATATATTTTAAAAAGAGTTTTTTAACCTCGAGGTGAGAGGGAGAAAGAACTCCTTCCAACTTCTGAAGGTCTCGTGAGTGCATCATTTCGTGATCCTCGCGGAAGGTATTGAAAAATGTTCTAGCTGGGGACAAAATCAGTAAACAAGGCCACACCTTCTGTTGCAATAACAGTAGAAAAGTGTAGAGACACAAGAGCAATTACCCTCTTGGACGTATCCTTTAGCTACCATATCAATGTAACTGTGGATAAAGACTGGATAGAGCACCCGAAGCAACTCATGCTGCATAGTTTGTTGAAAAGAAAGATATACACACAAAGTAATTCAGCGAGATATGGAGGACAAAAAGAAAACAGATTAGAGTTCAAAAAAGCTTTTAAAAACATAGGAGTAAACGTAACCTTGTACAAATCAAGTGAACTATACGCCCAAGACCGCAGTTTGCTGTACTCATCGTGGTACTTTGCAGGAGTATCCTCTGACCTGGAAGGAAATAAATATGTGAAAAATCAAAAGAAGAATGTGGATTGAAGAAGGGAATAGACAATAGAGAGAGCTAACTGGTAGAGCGAGAGGAGGAGAGCGGAGAGGTCGGGATCATCGAGAGAATGAGAATTGGAGGAGGAGTTGTTGTTGTTGTGAAGCTCGTCTTGAAAAGCAAGCTCCGCTTGCTTGAAACCCTTTTTCCTCAGGTATGTCTCCACAAACTTGACAATTTGCTCTTCGTCCATCGTCCTGCTGCTTCGTCTTCAAAACATACGCACACCACTTTTCCCCTCTTTTGAAAGACCTATGTGTGTGTATCCGTTGAGGATGAACCAACCTTAATCAGGGCAGAAAGCCCAATTTTGTTGCATTTGCATGGGTAACGGCCCAACGACACATTTCATATATTTCTTTTACTAATTTTTTGAAGAATTCGGGCCTAAGCCCAAAATCCCCTGAGCGAGTTCATGGGTTGTTTAATTAATCAACCAATGGATAGTTACACATGTGAAACATGCATTGTTTGGTCATCCGCAATGACTTGCCAAAGCATAAAAAGGTGACGTTTAATTGAGTTATTGATTAACTACGATTTATGATATGTTCATAGCAAGGCGAGTTTCTCGTGTACAACTAACTCATCAATTTGATGTAACGTGTTGGCCATAAAGGTTGCTGCATTGCATCCATGACCCATTCATTCTTAGTTACGCTTTTCGTTAACACTTTACTCTCATGCACTTTAACGTGCTTCTTTTGAGTTACGTTGAAAAGCCGAAGTTTTCTGACTAGCAGCCGTACTCAAGGGGAGAATTGAACCTCAAATAAGTGCTTTTTGCTCTCATTATAGGGCGCGGCGCTAATGATGGATCGTAGATTCTAATGTCAAATTTACTTTGTTGAATGAGAATAAAATATGCAGTGCCACCAACTGCAAACACTTTTACCAGTAAGATTATTTCCACTCTTCATTGGTAAAAAAAAAGTTGGATCAATTCGTGTGGCCCCTTAATTCATTAGTAGATCTTCGGATAACTAACTAAAATAATGCAGATTAACAAATCTAATATAAAATTAATTGGAATGTTTATATTTTTTGAAGTGCCAAGAAAAAGATAACAAAAATATGTGTTAAGCATCGTATTAAATTTAAAGATGGACAGACTAAATTGAAATAATCTGGAATTTGAAAGGGAAATTGATATTTTTTTATTACTTATTTATAACACGTAACTTTGAGGTTTCAATACTCATCAAATTCTTAAGAAAAAGGTATTATTTTCATAGGATAAGAGAAAAAAGTTGTAGATCTAAAAATATCAACTTTTACAAAACCACTCAATGTCTCTTACATTGAAATTTCCACACCTATAGTTTTACGTTCTAAATGAGTTTATGGCCAAATTTTTAATAATATAGTTTTTTTTGTTACCTACGAGGTCTTTTAGGAAGATTTCAACTATAAAAAGATATTTTTAAGTCATCAACACTCAAATTAATTTTTGTTCGAACTGAATAAATTTTTTGCAGGAGATAAAATTCTGACCTTAAATTTTAAACGAATGCATAGTTTGATTGGAAGGGAAGAAAAACCTTATCCCTAACGGGTAATCTCAAAGAGAATTAGTCTTGGAATGGACGAAAGGCAGTGAGGCTTTCTATCCTTCCGTTAAATTGTCGGGTTAGGTATCTACATATGGGCCCCAGCCTACAGCGAAGCTAAGCTGAGTCAGAAAAATCTTCCTCTTCAACGGCTCATAGTGCGAGTGTGTCATGCATGAGGTCACTCCAACTATGTCATCAAAGAGGTGCGTTATTTTCTTTTGATTTTCTCTAATCTACGGTTCCAAATTCTTCTAAGAATTTATTCAGTTTTAGGGTTGGATTGAGCAACGTTAAAAGATTGAAGCAAACGTTAGTTACTATTCAATGGATTTTTTTTAGCCCACGAGATATTCTAGGAGGATTCTAATTATGAGAAGGTACTTTTAAACCATCTACTTCCAAACTAATCTCCGCTTGCACCAGATTAGCTCGTAAGAAGTAAAATGTTGGTCAAATAGATTTCTTCATTTTCAAGACTCAAACTCTAAAATTTTGATTAAAGGATGAGAATACTAAATCACTCACACCAATTTATTTGGTTTTACTTTGATCGTACACCACAAAGTCTAACACGCTCGACCTTTCAACGTGGGCAAACGCCATTACACCATGTCTCCAAAAGAGATAACCCGAAAGACACTTTCGAAAGAAAATTAGGGGAAACTTCAATTATGCAGACGAACCAAAAACACGAAACACAACACAAATGCAAATAGTTCAGCAACCAATTGGTTATCACACTTGGCACTTGGTCTTCTTCTTCTTCTTTTGATAACAATTGATTGTGGAAATTCCTTTAGGCTTGCATCACGAGTGACACGCATGGGTGTTGATGTCATGGATTTCTACCAAAATCTAGTTTGCTCCAAGTGGTAGGTTTAACGACTTCGTCATCAAACTCTTTCCTGTTGACTCTGCAATTAGAGTCCTCCTCCTGCACATATTCCAGCACGCACTGGACCAGCAGTTGGAGCCCCTTTTTTTTTGTCCTGCTCGTGTGTTTACTTTTCAAAATAACACAAGTTGTGGAAGAAGTAGACCTTGTGGATTGGCGGTTTCTCGGACTTATTAATAACATGTGAAGTTAACTAAGACGAACTTTGGTTAGGTTGGTGGTGTTAGACTCAGGTCCAACCTTAAGATAGTGTGTGGGCCGATCGATCCATTTTTAAGATGATGAGTTAAACACGGCAGGTATTTATTATATAAGTTCATCATCTCCTCATAATGCAGGTACGACTCTAAGAACCCTAATACTTTCTATTCATAGACACAAAAATCTACGATAAAGAACTAACTTAAGCATCAGAGAGGTAAGCCGGTGATCAACTCCTGATATGCCTTTATTATTTTTGTAGGTATCTCCTAGTTGAAATCAATTAAGTTCATGGATTAAACAACGGCGATCAGATTAAACCAAACTTCAAATTTTAGTTACAATTATTTGTCTTTTTTTTATTAAACCAATGTGGCATCATATGAGCAACCGACTAATTTAGATTCGAATTGGATAGGACGATCTTTATTGATTGCAAAGGTTTCCCTTGCAAGATTTAAAGTGACTTTATTTTTAAAACTCAGAACTAAAATCTTTAATTGAGGATGGAGAAGCCGGTGCCACTCCGCTATAACCATGGTTGATATATCAGAAATAAAAAGAAAATTAGTATACTAAGTAGTACAACTGCTAGCTAGGACAAGTACAACATACTCTCTGAAATATTTGTTAATGAACTCTAAAAAGTAACACTTTTAATTATTTGTAGGTGCCTAACTGGACCAAATCTCTTATTTCTGTAATGTTATTCCTATCATGCTTTATTAAATATTATTCACATATTTATATGAATCTTATATAAATATATAAATGAGATTTAATAAAATATGATTAAAACAGAATAATCAGAGCAGAGGATTTAATGTATAGCTAGCATAACAACTAATTATGTTGTAACCATTTGAAAACTCCATAATTGTTATAATTAAAAAATGTTAATACATCAGTAAATAATTTAATTAATTGAAGTACTATTAGCCTGCCAACGATAAAATACAGGGTGGAGTTAACGTATGCTCTTAAGAAAATATCTCATCTGGTTGAATCCTAAAGATGACGAGGAGTGGCTTGTGCCAGATGACGCAACCATCACCCCATCAGCAACATGTCGCAAGACTACTTCGTCACCATTAGGTGCGGTGGACATTGACAAGCTAACTGCTAGCTCCATGCCGTGCTTCTCTTGCTTTAATCATATTGCGCAAGGGGCATGAATGACTTGAGTGGTTGAGAAGTCCCCCCCCTCAGCCGCCCCTCTTCTCACGAGAGATGAGAATGGTCAAGCAGGACAAGATCTATGTTGCTGGTCACCTTTTTTTTTTTTTTTTGTTGAAAGGCTCTTCACGGTTTTGCCACTATAATGCATGAAGTCCGAGGTTGAAACTTGTATTTTCATTTCGATTTGTAGTGTTTACTTGCTTGGACATAAAATACAAGTTGGGTAAAAGTTTGAGGTGAACATAATCATCATATTTTCATTGACTCAGCCAATATCCCGGAGTCTCTTCAAACTTGCAATCGTTCTTGAAGGAATAAAAAAGATAAAAGTGGTATGCATGATTGAACCCATAAACTTCAAATTCATACAAGTTCTTCAAATAAGTTGATTAACACCTTCTTTTTGACTAGTATGCATCCCAAATTCGCATCTAGAGGTTGAAGTAAAATGAGTGTGCCCCATATACAGATGAGTTTGGATAAGAAATTTTAATTGATGCAAAAGTTTTAAATTTTAATAACTCTTTTTTTATATTATAGGAAATAGGGTTAATTCCATGAAAGTTCTTGTATAAATTAACTGTATTTTATGAAAAAAAATGGTTTGAATTTATTTCCTTCAAAGTTCACATAGTTACATTAATATTTTTTATTTTTTTTCAACATGATGTTTAGTGCAAACTTAATTTTAATAATTCATAATTTAGTTTAACAGAAAGTAAATTTTGATTTATTATGATCAAACCTTTTATGGAAAAACTTATAAGTGGTGATTATGGGAGACATATTTTCGTTTTAATGAAAACGCAAAACCCAAAATTTTAGTAATTGAGATATGACAAAGTAGATGTAATGTCCAACTTCTTGGTTAGTTGACGGACACAAGAAACATGGCAAAGCCATATACTGTATCTTGGTGGGTAAGTGTGACAACTGACAAGTGCCCAACGGCTGAACATTTTTCTCGGCTTCCGCGTATTAGGTAAATTTTGTATCGTGCTGTACATAGGTGAGGTATGTTTTAGCGGAATGGATCTAACATTAATTACTAAATTATATGCTGATAAAATAATTTACCCTACTAGCCTAGGTTATCCGACGTATTTCAAACTAGATTTAAAAAATGTATATAAAATAGTTGTTAATACGAGCCAAATGGTGTGAAAACACCTCTAGATCAAATTATTGATGGTTGAATTTCATAACTCTACTATGCCTTTTGGACATTAGTCTCCAGTCTACACTCTCGGACATGCTTGCAAACAAGAAATATAAAATAAACCCAATGATATAATCAACATTCAGTGATTATTATTATTAAATAAGAAAATTTTATTTTATTAAATATTTTAAGTATTATTTATGATAGTGAGGAGTAAGTACTAATAACTATCGAATAACAGTCATTCAATTTTTTTGCTTTGTGTTCACCATGGATATTAATCATTAACACAAAAGTACAAGTTTAAATTAATAATTTGAAAGACTATTACCGAATTCACTTCTTTTGTAATGTAAATACTCAAAAGATTCGCTTCTTTTGTAATGTAAATACTCAAAAGAAGTATAGACTTAGCATAGTTTGTGAAGAGAGTTGAGCTCCCACGTACAACACACAGCTTCTACTATTTACACAGCCACCAAAATCAAATGCCGGATCTCTTTTCCTCAGAAAATTAATGGTAACTCGAAATCGAACGGCTTACATGAGAACGGGGAATCTTGCCAGCAAAACCAGAACATGCATACCTTAGAGATGAACTTTTTGACTATATCCCCACAAAACTTTATCGCACACAATGCATTAAAAATATTCAGATAGGTACGATAGGAAGTTATAATATGCACGTGGGCTTATAATGTAACGAAGTAATGTGAATTTAGAGTTCGGGTAGGTACGATAGGAATTGGGAAGCGAGACACACGTGGATGATGATGTTGATCATATTCATTTTCCATTTCTTGCTTGTTAGTACTAGCTAGGCAGGATAATTAAGAGCATAGCCTTTTGGAAGTTGTAACCCTATCGATGTGCTTTCGGACTTTGGCAGGGTCCAAATTTTTTCTTTGTCCCAAAAAAGGTGGAATCGCCTATTCCAGAAACCTTCATATTTCGGTTCGACAGAATAATAAGGGAGTAAATCACGGTCTGATCTCAGTCAAGTTCTTAATAAGACAGCTCACTTTTTCTATTATTGAGATTCAAATCCTGATCTTTGTCTCAAGTTAACCTTACCAATAATCAACTGAGCTATCTGTGCGGGCGGGTCCAAATCTTTTCTATTTCTATTCGCCTGTTCTAACTCTCTTTCTCTCTCTTACATAAAACAACATCATATTAGGACAAAAATAAGGTTAAAATAGGCTAACGACAACAGTGGATATGAACCCCACCTTCATTCACCTACAACGCTACCAATTCGCAATGTTGTAAAATATATTACACGGATAACCTTCTTCATTTTTCCTAAATCTCATTCCATCCAAGTAAGATTTTGAACTCAAACAAGTAGGCTATTTTTATCAACTTCTTATTGTTCACCCCT
>JANITW010000008.1:22802845-22819810 GCA_027564335.1 Erythroxylum williamsii | reverse complement strand
TATTGAGACTGTAGGGGACTGATAGACTTGTCTATATTTCCGATTAGTAATGTGAAATGAAAGATTATTGTGGTTTTAAAAATTTAGTGATTTGCATATTTCGGTTTAATTGTATTGATGCCATGCGAGTATTTAGTGATTGTTTTTGTTAGTAGCACTTCCTTGATGTGGGATATACGTCGGAATAACCCACGGGCGTCCCGGTGCGTACCCTACGGTAAGGGGGCGCTATACTTTTTCTTTTTCATACTCATGATTTTAAGGCTCTTAACCAAATTATTATATGTTAAATTAATATCAATATCATTATCACAAAAATTAGGGTTAATTGAGTGTGTAAAAAATTTAACTTCTGCTCTAACCAATTTACTCAATTAGCAACAATTATGTAAATAAGGATGAAGAAGTTTCTTAATATAAATCAGTTAAACAATTGAAAAATAATTAAAGAGGAAAAAGAGAATGCTAATTGATTTATAGTGGTTTAACAAGCAACCCTTGCCTACATCTACTCATAAAGATCTTTTTAGAATTTTACTATAATTCTTCTTTTAAGGCTAATAATAACTTTTGTATAATTTTTCTAGCTATGTAAAGAGAAACCCTTATTGCAATCTTCTTTTAAGGTGAAGAGGAGCCTTAATCTTACTTGTATAACCCTCAAGTACAATGATATATTCCCTAAGTCAAATATTCTAACTAAAATTCCTCACTTTATCACTTGATAACTCCAAAATAACTCACCCACATAAATATGAAATAATGATGCTCCAATGTTAAAAAGCACTGTTAAATGTGTGTATACGACATCCAAAACCTTCACAATGCTAAAACCAATGAGAAAACATTTATTTATAGGTTTTGGTTCCCTTCAAGGTCATTGGTGCTAGATATTAGCCATTACAACAACTAAATGCAGAACACTGGTCAACCAGTATAGCAAATTGATCGACTTATATGTATTAATAACACTAGATTTAATAGCCATTGGAAAACTGGTCAACCAGCAAGCATATTGGTTGACCAATAGGATACATTGATTTACTAATACATCAACCAATACAATCTCACAGTACATCAAATTTAATAACTTTAACCTATATTGGTCGACCATTAAATCATATAGATCAACCAATAACCCCTAAAAATTGATTTTAAAAACTTTAAATGCTTAAAATCAATTTTTAATCCAATTATGATTTTTAAAAAAATCCCAAAATGTTCTCTAAAGAGTATTTGAAATATCAAGAGGTTTTCTTATTAAATTCAAAACCTGAAGTGCCTTTTGATGAATATGAAGACTTATGCAATAAAATGAAATAAAATTTTTATGTATGGTGAGCCTTTTAAGGCATCAAATTAATAAAGTGAGATTACGATAAATATTACAAACTAAAGAATGACCTTAATAGGCCTTGAACTTGTTTTGCCTTTAGTTTGATCTTCATTTCAATGGTTGTAAACTTCAAGTTTTCTTTATCAACTTTATAAGATGTCTTCTTGAGTTTATAACTTCATTTTGCTCTTATATTACTTTTTTGTCAAAATAATAAACTCATTAATAGTAATTATGTTTTTTTTATCATTAAAACACCGATTGGAACATGCCTTGGTTCAATAACCTTAATGTCTTTTATAAGCTCAAACTTATCGCTAGCTAAGATTTTAATGTCAGTATAAATTAACAGGGCAATAAAATTAAAGCCATTAAATTAAAGAAACAAAGAGGAATTGACATTGGCCTATTGAAACCCTTTTGTAAAAAATTGTAGTTGATATATTTGAATACCACTTTCGACTGGCTTGCTTACGACCATAAAGAGATTTTTTAATCTTACAAAGTTGAGAGATTGAGCTAAAAAACCAATAGGAATTTTCATGTACACTTCCTTAATCAAATTTTCAAGCAAAAAGGTCTTATCTGTGTCAAGTTATTCAAGATGTCAGTTATAAATAGTGACAGGTGTATATAGCATACACAATTTTGTCATTTTAACCACAAGACTAAATGTATCAAGATAGTCCTCACTGTGTTGTTGTATGTATCTCTTAGCTACAAGATATGTTTTAAGTCTCTTAATGGAGCTATAAGCTTTTTGCTTGATCTTATAAACCCATTTGCAGCTTATGGGTTGTTTATTAGTTGGTAAAGTAATTAACTACTAAGTGTTATTAGTTTTAAGAGCTTGAATTTCAGCTTCCATGGCAACTACCCACTCTAAAGATTTAATTGCCCATTTATAAGTTTTAGGTTCTGTTATGTAGAGAGTGTTATGGAAAAATGTTGTGATTATGAAAAAGTTTGGAATAAGATAGAATAGAAGAAAGAAGATGGGGAGTACTTGATAACTATAGTTAAGAATAGGATGAATGAATTGACCATTCAACGTATGGATTTATAGGCTGATAATGGTAGTCTTGTAAGAAAGGCTAGCTAGCGTATTATTTGAAAGCTCTTTAAAGCTTAAGATGAATCAGACATAGGTAAATATGAAGGTAAAAGTGATGGTGTTTGGATTAGAGAAGATGGTATATGATTTTGTGGAGGAATTGTACGTGTTTTATCTATCATAAAAAGTTGTTCACTTAAAAAACCTAATTTCATAATCCTTCTCCATCAAAAGTTAGAAACTCTAATTTATTGAATCAGGTAGGAAGGGCATAATTATTAGCTCATTAAAATACTCTAAAGTGGAACTCTGGAGGCCTTCTATCCTCTTCTATTAGTTTTGAGCTATGATTCCTCTCCAAGTGTAACTACATTATGAGCTCTTTTAACTCATCAATTGATCTTTCATCCCTTACGCCTTCAAATTCTCTTCCAGTTTTTGCAAATCTTGTGATCTCATTTCTTTTGCCATCATTTTCCTAAGAATCGAAGTGCTTTGGTAACAAATTGACATGATTTAAATTGTGCATAATGGGATTTTTAATCTTTAAAGTGAAATAATTGTTAACGAATCACAATAATTTCAATAATCAAATAAAAAGATGAATAGAGAGAGGAATAAGCACAAGAGAAGTCGTTTAATTTTATTCTTCTATTCATTATAGGCAAAGCAATGACTATTATAATTGTTGTTCATCAAAACCTACATTGTGAACACATGTATCCATCTAATGACACTGTTTCATTGATTCTTTGTTATGTACAATTCAACACCATTTTACCTTTATCCTACTGACTCCTTTGATGTCGTTTCTTCTATCATCTTCTTTCTCTTATCTTTTCTAGATAAACTTAGCTATGAGCTATCTTTTCTAACTAAATTGAGTTATAAGCTGTGACAAATATTACATGATCTCTTATAAAAGTCGAATGTTTATAAACTCGAAAGCATTACACAAAAAACATACAATTCCACTCTAAGAAAAAGCTTACCAAATTAGGTCATATTGGGAGGCTTCTAAAGTATAGTTTTATTTTTTCAAAAAATAGAAAGATAATGTTGTTTCTGCGTCTTGTTGAGGGGCATGTGTGAGATTGGTAGAATGTAACATTTATGGAAATATTAGATAAAACCATGATTTTGGGAATATAAGATTCCTTTACACTACATTGCTCCTCACTTTTGGGTTTCTAATATAATATTTTATTTTTAAAAATCTTCTTATTCAATATTTTATCAGAATCAAAATGAAATTACATACAGCAAAAATAAATGTAATTATCTTGCAAAAACTTCATAATTTTGCAATTCTTTGAAACAATTCCACATAATTTTGCTATGAAACTTGGAAGGAGGGTTTGAATAATAAAATATGACTCTACTTAGTCTTAACTTGTCTAAAAGTTTAGATTTATGGATTCACATTGTTAACTCGATATGAAAATAACTCTAATATAAAAGAAGTCAAAAGTTTAAAGATTGAGTTAGATTAGGTCATGAATCTTTTTATTTTTGAAAAAAATATTTACTCATGGAAATTTTATTTTTTCATTTTTATATTTTAATATAATAATCTATTATATGATCTTAAAGTGTCAATCAATTAATAATAAAGGTTAAAGTCAAATTTAGATTTTTAAAATTTTAAGGTTCATAGTTAATATTTTCAAAAATTATTTGCTTTCTTTTTCAACTCTCGTAAGATGTATTCTTAAATTAAAATATTATATGGAATGAATTTTATCATCTTTAAAATTAAAATTATGCAAAACATATTTTATATTAAATTTTCATTATAATATAAATGAGACTAGTATATATTTGCATTGAGAAATCTTTTTAATGTAAACATTGCCTAAAAAGTAATATTTTCTTAGGACCTCAATAGTGAAGAGAATTAAGTGCAAGTTTGAAAATTTAACTAGTTCAAGTTTGAAATTATTTAGAACAATAAATATATTCTAAAACAAGCCATTGTCACCTCTAGAACTTTGGTCTTGAGGATCATAAGTTACTAAAAGTATTTCGAAGTATGCGTTATTGTTAATGTCAATCCATCAAAGAAAAGGTATTAAAGGAATGAGCAAATGTGAAAGGCATCTTTTTGAGTTTAGATAATTAGATCTCCCAGGTAACAGCGTTTTATTGACGTTAGTTCATAATTGAAGATGTTCAGCACTTTCGAATCTAAAGTGCCGTTTGAATGTTTGAATTAGAGTTGAAACCTAATCAGTTTCAATTCTAACAGCAGACCGTGGTAACATGATCGAGGAGTTGATGAAATTCGGGATAACTAGTTTTTTGATGATGTATTCCTTTGACGCTCATACATACTTCTAGGCCACTCATGCGCGTATGGCCGAAATTATTGACACAAGCAACACTCCCTGATGGCTTTTGGGTTTACCGGAAGTCTTTTGATCTTCTTCCCGGAAACTACCCATCAATTCCCACTTAGAATGGTGGAAAAACTTCCGCTTGAAAATTTTAACAAAATATTGGAACCATATAAATTTTATTAATTAAAAGAGGTATTAATGAATTGAGAATCAATTTATCTTATCAACTCAAGTTGGAAATATAATAAAATTACTTTTTTTATCAAGTATTAATTTATATAGGTTTTACTTTTATTTTAGGACTAATTTTGAAAAAAAGGTTGAAGTGACTTGAAATAAGAATTTGATTGATTGAATGTATTAATTTATGATAACAATTATCATTTGTTTTCGTTCTATCGGTAGTAATTTTGTACATCACGTTTTAATTAACGGAAACCTCAATATCATAAAATGTTTATTAGAATAAACATCAAAGGATTGAAAGGATGGAGGCAAGGTTACTTCCCCCGATGGAGGCCTTATTTGTGTAAATGTTTTTGAAGTATTTGGAAGACTCCAAAAACTTTCAATTGTTTTAAAATCTTGTTCCTATAATTATATACATTAATGTTTAAAGTGAGCATAGTCCATGAGTAAACAAGATCTTCTACAGTTTGAAGATTATGCTATAATTCTAGAAAAGTGGGCATAACTTGTATTAGCAAATCATATTTCTAGTGATTAAAAGTTAAAAGATTTGATTCTAGAAAATATTTATCTTTCAATTTTAACCATTGATGAGTGTTTTGAAAATAATCTCTTTGCTAGTTAAGAGTAAGGCTGTGTATTATTGGATCTATCTAGATTTCACGTCTCAGCAAAATTTTTACTTGGTATTATTGTTGTTGTCTATTGATGAGTGTTCTTTTTGGAAATTGTCTTTTTATGAATATTGTTGAAATCTTAAGCATAATGATATTTATAGATACATCTCTTTTTGTTAATTAGCAAGTTCTCCTAGACATGAAGTTTATGGATTTTCATTATCATCAATTAGCAGTTGGCAATTAACTGTTGTTAACATCCACCAATGATTAGCTTTTATCTCTTTTATAAAAAAAATCATATATTAGTTTTGGTAGAATATATAAGCACAGAAAAAATGCTATATTTACTCTAATTTTGGCTTCTCTCTAATAAAAAGATCTTGGAGTTTCTAACATTGGATCTTATGATTTTACTATCTTAACTCCCTTACATGCGCTTACAATGGCCTAATTAATCATCGTATAATTAGGTTTTGTTTGATAAATAGCTTATTAGTTATTTTCTGGTAGATTAAAAAGTTTTAGCTGTTTAACTATATCAAACCGCTAATAATTATGTTTGGTAATCAGCTAATTGGGTTAGTAGATTAAACTTAATCCGTTGATTTTGAAAACGCTACTATAAGGAGCATTTTCTTTCAAGTATTGAGAGGATTTTCAGTGTTCTTAAGACTCAATGGAAGATATTGAAGAAAATGATGATATTGAATTCTTTTGCTCCTTTTAAATTCTAATGAGAATATTCAAAGATATACTAAGATATAAATAACTAATACTTATATCCCTATAAATTTTTTTAAAGTCATATCTTCGTAGGTCATTTTACGTATAAATAATTAATACTAAATAGCTAATTTTATCAAACGTCATTAAATAAACTGCTCATATTATTTGCTGGTCAAATTAGCTATAATAATCTGATATTAGTTAAGTGCTGATAGAATCAGCTAACAACTAATGTAATCCGTTAATTGCTAAACAGGGCTTTATTTATTTTTCATAAAATTTGAGAAAAATAAGAAGAAGAAAGGACTTGAATAATTAATAGTAACTAAAGAATAAAAGTAATGTAGTCGAAAGAATTTATTTTTCTTAATCTTATGTATCAAAACAAACCATCTAATATCTCTATTTATAGTTTCATGAAAAGGTAGCGGCTCTTGCATATTATATAACTTTATCATTTCGGACATTCATATTACATTAATTTCATGAATAATGTACTAGTTTCATTATTGAATTTGATTTTAGTATTATTCATATAGATATTGGTCAATATATAGTACTACTTTGAGTAATTTTCAAAAATTACACAAAAATCTCTAAAATTTTTAAATTTATAAAATGGTCCCTAAATTTTTTAAATATTGCGAAATGATCCTTTAATGTATTGTGTTATATAATTGTTGATTTTACACCAAGCCTATCTCAAAAAATCATAATCATATAAATTTAAAATAACAACTATCTCTTTATTTCTATTAATATTACTTTTCACATATTTATATAAATGAAAACTACAATTAATATAAGAAAATGATCATTTAATAATCATACATATATAAAGCTAAGAATAATGCAAAGTACTAAAATGTTACAATTTACCTTATATAATAAAGAATAATGACATCAAAATATCATATAATAAGAATAATGTAGGTTTATGATCTCATATTTATAACAAAAGTTCATGTTAAGGAACATAACTAAGTAAAAGTGAAACCTGAAAAAAAATACTTATAAAAAAATTTTAAATTTATATTACATATATAAAACTATAGTCAGCACCTTAATGGCGAAATTCTGGTTTATTATATTAATAAAACTATTAAAATCTCTGCATCTGGCATCATTTATCAATTAATACATGTAGATGGCTTTTGTAAAACCACAAAGATAACTTACCAGATTTCTTTCATCAATGCTCACAATAATGTATATTAGAGGAGTCAACTTTGGATGTGATTAGGAGACTTTCTAACTATACATAACCATCATGGTTGCTTACAGGAGGTTCTAATGCCATCATAACTCCAAAATAAGTAGAGGGCTCCAAAGCAATTAAAACTCATTTGGATTTAAGACAATGTTTGTTAGATGTTGAAATTTTTTATGTTGCTTTTGGGGGAAAGTTTTTCAGATGGAATAATAATCAACATGGATAATTTAATCAGAAAAATTGGATAGAAGTTTAGCAAATTTAAAGTGGTTTTAGTGATTCTAAAATAGTTACATCATATTTCCCAACACATGTTTATCCAATCACTCACTAGCAATCACCATCATAGAATATGTAAGCTTCATGATCCTTTTATATTTAACGATTTCCTTGTTGATGTACTAGGTTTTAAAGACGCATTATGGTCTAGTATAAGTGCTACAATTTATGGCTTCAAATACATAGATGTGTGTAGAGAATGAAATTTTCTAAACATAATCTCAAGCAACTGGGCAAGGAAAATGTAGGCAATTTATATCATCTTGTAATTATTGCTAAGAAGGTTTGAGTTCATCTTATGATGAATTGACAAGAATCCAGATTGTAGTGTATTCAAGTAAAAATAAAAACATGCAATGTATAAGCTGTTAAAGGCTATAACCTATGATCACTCTTTGATAAAACAAAGATCAAGAATATAATGACTTAAAGTTGGTGAAAAGGGTTCCTCATTCTTTCATAAATCAGTGATGTCTAGAAAATGATCTAGTAGAATCTCCATCTTGATAACTAATAACCAAAGGTTGTGAAAGGGTTCCTTATTCATAGATCAGTGATGTCTAGAAAATGATCTAGTAGAATCTCCATTTTGATAATTTATAACCAAACTATCTCTAAGCAATAACTTCTTATTGAAAAGGCTTATAATTACTTTTTTAGTTATATAAATACTCCTACTCATGCTTAGTCTTCAGTTGGTTCATTGAAGAATATTATGGAAGGGTGCATCTCCCCATAAGAGGCAAAAATACTTTCTAAACCCATAACCAGACAAGAATTGATCAGGTGGTTAAATGTTTAAATCCTTACAAAGTACCAAGACCATATGGTTTCAATAGTTTTTTCTTCATAAAAACCTGTCCAATCACCAAAGATATGGTATACGACGTTGTTCTTGAATTCTTTGAGAAGAGGAGATTGCACAAAGAGATCAATGGAAACTTTATCACTCTCATTCCCAAAGGTGGAAAGCAAAAATATTTTGGCAATTTCAAGCCTATTGCTTGTTGTAACTCCATTTACAAAATTATTTGTAAAATCTTAGCAAATAAGCTTAAAGAAATTATGATTAATTATGTTGATAGTGCACAAGGGGCTTACATACCTAGCAGAGGAATGTGAGACAACATTCTGCTCATCTAAGAGATTATGAAGGGATATTCCAACAATAATGGTGGAAAGAATTGGATCTTGAAAATGAATTTGAAGAAGGCATATGATAATGTCAATTAGTCATTCCTTTATGACATCATAAAAGCCTTGGAGTTTTTGGAATCCTTCATAGAGTGGATGAAATTGTGTTTCACCATCCCACGTTTAGCATACTCATTAATGGAGAGCCTACAAGGAATTTTAAGAACTCCAAAGGAATTATACAAAATTATCCAACATCACCATATATCTTTGCTCTTATCATGGAAGTGTTCAACATACTATTCAAAAGAATTGCTGAGAGAACTAAGCATTTCAAATTTCATTTGAAATGTAAAAGAATAGGTATACCTCATTTTTGCTGATGATCTAATAATCTTATCTAATTAATAGCAGTGATAAAGGCTATTAAGATGTTTACCAGATTATCTGAACTACATGTTAATATTGGCAAGTGTTCTTTCCACATTTCCTATAGTGCATGGGATCAAGAGGATATGGTGAGGCATTACTTGATTCAAAGTGTTGCCTTTTCCTTTCACTTACCTTGGAAGCCCAATTGTTGTGAATAGATTGGCCTATGGAAGCTTCATACTATTAATGGACAAGATATAGGCAAAAATATCTAGATTGAGTATAAAACATTTATCACTTACTGGTAGATATTATTTAATCACATCTATCTTGAGTAAGGATGGAAATAAGCCTAGCCAGGCTGTTTGTCTCGTGGCCCAGCCCCCAGCTTGACTTGGTTTATTAATTTTTAAAATAAAATTCAAAAAATGATGTTTGTAACAAAATGACATCATTTTGTAGCTCTTAGTTGGGCCTCAGGTTGAGTCGAGCTTGGATAGCCCTAACCTAAGCTCAGCCCATGGTCCAATCTAGTTAAGAAATCCTTACCCGAGGCCTAGCCTATGGCCCATTAACTTTGAACTAGTTCAAGTTGGGTCGAGAACAGATTGTCATCCATAATTTTGAGTTCAATCAATATAGATTAGGCTACATATCTAGCTATTCCTAGATCTTTAAACAAAATAATTGATAAAATCCTCAAAACGTTTTTATGGTCTGGGTCAAATAATGGTGAATATAGAGTTGCTATCAAATGGTATGAGGTGTGTAATTCAATAAGGCATGGAGGTTTAAAGATAATTCCTTTGAGGCTATTGAATACATGCTTGCTTGTCAAGAGATTATAGAGATTAATTGATGACTGTAAATCTTTATATTGCAAATGGGTATATGAATATTACATAAAAGATAACAAAATATGGGAAAATGATCTTTTAATAAGAAATACCTCATCTACTCTAAAATAAATTATCAAGTTGAGAAGAATAATCATACCTCACATCAACAAGAAAGTTGGGAATGAATATAAGACCTTATTCTGGTATGATAATTGGAATATATGAGGACCCTCAAAGAATGTAGAAGAGTTACAAGTTTTGAAAGATATAATTCCTAGTAATCAGAATATTACAGATACTCTACTTCATAATAATGAGATTCTTTTAACAAAATTCGACAAGAATATTTAGAATGAACTCAACAGGTTGGTGTTAAATAAGAATATGTAAGGTAGGAAATGATGGCTCTTTTTTGTCAATGGAAGTTTCAACAATGCATCATGTAGGATGCTTTTTCAATATAAACTTAACTACGTTCTGTGACATAAGCTTGTTTGATGCAAGTTTAATCTTCCTAAAGTTGTTACTACTTTGTAAAGAGCCATCAGAGATAGATTACCCATCATAGAAAGTTTGAATAAGTTTAACTATTTGACAAACTAATGTAGTCCCTACAAATGCCAAATGGAATGTTCATCTCATCTATTTTTCAAATGCAACTTCATTAAAGGACAATGGAATTTAGTGTTTCATAAGTGTGCCATCGTTAATCCCCCAGATGAGTGGCAAAAAATTGTTAACCAGAGTTTAAATTTGCAGCATATCAAGAAAGACTTCAAATGGTATATTTACATTGCAATATCTTACTTGGTGCTATACATATGAGATGAAAGAAATAGGCAAATTTTGAACAACAAAGAAAGGAGCTTTGAGCAATTCACAAAGGACTTGCTTAATGCCATTAGGCTTCATATTAACACATTTTTGGCAAGCCCTCCTTAGATCCAAAATGTATTGATATATGGGGCTACTGTGCAATTTTGTTTTGTAACAATTGTTGGTTGTTAAATAGTATGTTTTTCTATATTTTATTATAGAACTCTCACTATAAAGAGAGAGTTGTAATTAAACTTGATTTGCCTTTATTTGCTAAATTCAATTTCATTTTTTTAAAAAAAGGGATAACTAATCTTAAAGTGCCTAACCTTTTGGGATTTTTCAATCCAGTGCGAAAGCTTTTAAAATTTTCAATTGAGTAACTAACCTTTTTAAACCTTAATAGTTTAGTTCAAAATGTTAGCCCCGTCAGTAATTTTGTTGATTTAGCTAATATTTTCTTTGTTATTTATGACATATGGATGTTCACCTGCAAAAATAGTGGTCATGGTTAGACCGAAGTAGAGATAATATTTTTTTTAAGTAGAAGCCTATATATCATGAGCATTAATGATTTCATTAGCTAAATTAGCATATTACTAACAAAACTAATATTTTGAACTAAATTGTTAAGGTTTTAAAAAATTGATCACTCAATTGAAAATTTAAAACCCTAGGTAATAAAATGAAAAAATCATAAAAGGTTAAGCACTTTAAGATTAGTTATCCTAAATTTAATATATAAAACAATTATAAGTAAAATTAAAAGAAAAGAGAAGAAATAATAAAAATTGGAACTACATTCAATGGAATATTAACTCAAATAACATTAACCCCAATTTTTATTTGGTACAAAATTCTTACGTTAAGAGTAGTCTTATCATCACTATCATTCAAATTTATTATACTAAATGACATGGAAGATAAATGACATGTCAATAATTTTTCATCCAAGATTTTCTTCCATGTCACTCTAATCTATCTTCTTGTTCCTTAAAGGATGATCATTTTAATTCTTAATAACTTGATACTTCATTGTAATCCAAGATGATCAAGATGATTATGCCAAATACCAAGTGTTTCTAAGTCAATGAACTTTTAGTTCATGAGTATATTAATCTCAATTGTTCTTATAATTATGTAATATAATCCAAATCTTAGAACATGTATATATTCTAACACTTTATTGATGTTTGAATTACTATGTGTACTACACAAAATCTCGTTGTTATTCTGGTTTATAATGTGAATAAGAAACCCACTTAAGCTAATATCATTGAACTTGATAAATTTATTATACATTTCACCAAGTATAAAGTGTATAGTATATTAATTTTTTACTAGTTAACAAAATTGTAACACTTCTAGAGCCTGCAAATATAATAGATATGCCAAAGATCATCGTTACATACACTTTTTTCAAAGTAAATTACTATGTTACATAACTTAGCTAATTTTTTTTATCTTATAAAATAAAATAAAATAAAATATGATTTTTCATCCAATCTACTTCTAAATAACCCATGAAGGTTTGTAGTAAGTAATTCTCATATATTCCTTTGACTTATAGGCTAAGGAGAATAATAATAATGGATAAAATAATATTAAAAAAAGAAGAGAAAACATCTTCATTTACCATAAATTTTATTATTTCATTTAATGACAGTCAAAAGTAACACTAGAAAATTTTATTATTTTAAAATAACAACCAAAACTAAACTTCAAAAGTTATTGGAACTAATCTTTAAAAGCATTGTCAATTTAAGTTAGATGCTCAATTTTTACTTCTAGGTGACTAAAGAAATTTAAAATATTAAGCTTAGACACATTAAGTAAACATGATTATCACAAGTCCTATAATCCTTCCAAAATTGAAATATACTAAAAATGTGTTTTTTAGATACTATGTTCAACTGACACACTCCAAGAAACACCTTCAAGATTACACATCTATATATAAGTGATTCATAGTTATCTTTACCTTGATGAATATACTCTATATAGGTTAGGTTAAATAATGCCTAACATTTTAAGGCATTAATCAAGTCCAAGTAATACACGAAATCCTTTATTATACCATATTTATCAAAAAGTTAGTTGTATCATCTAAAGTTTGAAATTATTCTAATCAGATCTTTCTAATTACAATCAGTTTTTTGATCTTATAAAACTTTAAAATTTTAACCATAACATCTATCCATCTATCTTTCTTATGGAAAATCATTAGTCTCCTAAAAGTAGTTAGATCTTCATTACTGATGATAAGATTATAAATGACTAAAAGGGTGTTTGGTTTACAAAAGGGAATGAGAATAGGAATGAGAATGAATATAGGGAGCAATGAGAATGGATATAATCATTATAATTATGATGGTTGGTTAAGATGAAGGAATGATTACCATTACCTTTAATGGAGGTTGGTTTGTTAAAAATCTTGAGAAATAAAAATTTGTTAAAAATTTGTTTTATATTAAATTTTAAATATAATTTAATTAATTATATTTAATGCACCCTTTTTATAATGACAGAATGTTTAAAATCAAGTATATTACAGTATTTCATTTCCAATAGCTCTTGAAAAAAAATACTACAATATTTTCTTGCATCAACATATCATTAGTTACATAATATCTTCAAAATATAGTTTAATAATTGAAAATATTGTATAATTCATCAACATAACATAATATCCACCATTCCATTACTATAGTAAATTCAAATAACATAGTTTAATACAATTTACATTCCTCTGATAATTCAAATGATGTAAAATATCTGTCGTCTACATAATACCTTAACCAAAAAACTTTAATTAATGCAAATAACTAGGTTAACACTACAAACATTGTTTGCATTACAACTACAAAAGACCCAACTAATACAAAATAACCTAGTTAGACAACATCAATTGCATTATAAGTTTATAATACTTATAAAAATGTTAATATGCTTCCTCGAATGATTCATAGACTAGATTATGGATAGAGGAATCCAAGTACAAAAGACTTTTTTAAATGACTTGGCAAAGCGAATAAAACCTGAAATTTGGCAAGATCATTACATAATAACACAGCAGCCTTACCAACATCCATTTGAGATATGCCAATATTAACAAGCTCACTGATGAGCTCTTGCATTTTCTTATCAGTTAGGGAATCAAATTTAGACTCTGCAATCAAAGGATTTGTAACAGCTGTATATTGTGAGGCCATTTGTTCGCAAATAGACTCAAACTTAGTAGTGAAATTGTCTAACCTTTGACTCAATATTATTATGAAGTGTTGCTAGTCTTTTTTCTTGTAAGAACTTTCCTTTCTTGGTGACAATTTGTGTCGTCGTTTGCGAATAGGGTGGCAAGCCATGTTGTTCTACATTAAAAAATTCAGAAAATAATTGTCCAACATATAGATAGGGCATATTGAAAAGCTAGGTAATAACAGTGGAAAAGAGATAAAACAAAAGGCAAAGGTAATAGAGAAATGGGACATGTTTGTTTTCATGTATTTAAAATTATGAATGACAATGATGTTGTGGAAGATCATTCCTAATGGATTTTTCCTAAATACGATTTAAGTAGCTAGACACCAATTGGATCAAACCTGGGACCACTACATGCCATGTTAAAATGATAACTTGACTATCCTGTTGTATTCTTTGTTAAGGATATTCTCTTTTGAAACAAAATAGGATGACCAGTTTATTTAGTTGGCCAGTCAACTGACAATGTCATCAGTTATAATTTTCCTGTTAGGTTGCGTAAGTACCTACTATGGTTTCTAATAATTGACAAACCAATAGTTATTTCTTCCATGATTGACCGTCAATAGATACTCAAATAAGAGATGCCAATCAATGCACCATAATTGACAAACATATCATGCATATATAGATTACAACATACAAAGATGAAAAATTCCACTCTTTATTGATGTCCTGTTCGAGTAATTCAAAGTGTAGTTCTTTTTGTAAACTAAAAATAACATCATGAAATTGAACAAAATTGAAGACCTTAATTTTTAGCATAACATATGCATAAATTCTGATTACTTCAGTTACCTACAATCATGCAACTCCTTTTTTAGAAACTTATGTTGATGATAAATGGTTGCAGATGTATCATTAAACAGAACCAACAAGCAAGAGGAAATATAAGCATATAGTTCTTTCCAAGGAAGTAGCTTGTACAGTCATACTAAATCTGGTGAGAAGTATAAAGAAGCCACTCCTCAAGGTCCTTAATGTTGTGCCACAATTACATATCTCTAGATGCCAAGCTATATATTATTGTCACAATTTTTGCTAAAAGTTAAACTTGAGTTAATAAAGTGGGAAATAATCCTATCTACCATATGGGTCAATCCTTTGCATTAAGACCTCAAGTTTAATCCCTAGTCATAGTGATTACTGAGCAACCGGGCAATTCAGCAGAAACAATATATAGATAGGTAACTCCAAACTACTTATAGAAAACGTAGTGTTCTAGTCCGTTATGTCATGCTTGCAAGATGACTTATTATGTATTATCAGTTTCTGATAAAAGTGGAGATAACGAATCTTCATTATATCTGTTATAGCTTGTTTAAGAATCACCTGTTCATGAGGCTATAGGATATCGCAAGAGATATTATTATTTTAAATATTTACATGAGCAAAATTTTCAAAAAATCCTCACTACTGATAAGATTCAAAGAGAAGCTGTTGAACACGAAAAGAAACTAGCAACCATAGCTTCCAAAAGCTTGAATATGGTAACCGTTCTATATTCTAAAACTAGAGATTTTAACAAGCAACAAGTAGCTTACTGATATTTCATATGTTTAAGAGGTGAATGGGATAAAAGTAGAGAAAACCATCCTCGAGCATCATCAGTAGCATATTATTGTCATGTTTCTAAATGCAGGCAATAGAGGGAAGTGACATCTTCAATAACAAAATAGTGGATTTGGTTAGCTTTAATCCTAAGGTAACATGGTGCGACAGTTTTGCAGGTAATAGTTCAATACCTAAGATGGAGAAATGCTACTTGCATTACATTGTAAGTGGTTATTTGGTCCTTAATAGACAAACCAATATAAGCATTAACACATGAACATTTATATACTGAGAGTATAGTGTTTGAAATTATAAGACACCAAGTAAAGATGGCTAAAGGATTCAACCAATTCTTTATACAGTAATTACATTTATTGACAAGATGATATCACATTTGCAATTAATCCTATTATTCAATTGATATAGTAAATAAAATTTGCTCACTACATATATAAATATCCATAACTCAACAAAAGGGAATAGAAGTTCAATAAAAGATATTATGTGAATTTAACATAATTATATAATCATCGATATATATATATATTGACATCAATGTTTTGATCTCACATTGGTGAGTTACTAGTACTAACTTTTATCCTATATTGATAGATTATCAAATGGTGAGTGGTTTGGTCATTATAAATAGGAGCTATCCTATATCAAAAGTTTATGAGTTTGGAGGGGAGGTTGGTAGTTATAAAAGGAGCTCTCCCCCTCCTATTAGAAACATCCCAAAATTTGTACCTCTTCTCCTATATTAAATAAAAGCAGGTGGAGATGTAGGCATAATTGGCCAAACTCCGTTATCAAATTTTCCGGATGCATTCTTTCCTTATTTCTTTTACTCTGCCTTTATTGTCTTGTTTCTTTTCAAGTTGTAGTATAGTATTCAATATTATTTGTCGGGTATATTTGTAGAGTCGTGTTCAATTATTTAGGTGTATTTAATGTTCGTGTGTGTACACGGGTTAGGTTGTGATAAATATACCATGTACGTAATTTCTGTCTAGGAGGCCAGGTTTTAAGTGGGACCGTTTGTGTTAGCCCCAAAAAATTTTTTTAAGGTTAAGCATGATTAGATTAATTAATTAAGTTAAGTTAGCTTAAATTGAATTGGGATTAATTAACATGTGATAGCATTAAGGAGTTAAATGATGAGTTAATGAAATTAAATGAGTTAGTTGGGTTTTAATGAGGTAGGAAAGAAAAGAAAGATAAAGTGGGCTTAAAGAT
>JANITW010000008.1:22780525-22798645 GCA_027564335.1 Erythroxylum williamsii | reverse complement strand
GTATTACAATAAACATTATTTATTACAATAAGGAAATCAAATTACAATAAGGAAATAAAGAAGGAGGATTCGAAATGTGAGATCTAAAAACATATCTATCTATGGCGCCAATAATAAGTACTCTATAGTTCGGGTCTTTAGCGTTATTGATAGAGATCAATCGTTTTTTCCCAAATGCGCTGACATTCCCTTTTTTTCATTTTAGTTATTAAAAAATTAAAGATACAATTCAATACCCATTAGAGAAGAGAAATAATAGAAAATGGATTCAAACTCGGCGAAACTGGGAACTTGTCCTCATTCTTCAATTAAATTCGCTCCTAAGAGAAAAATTAAATTATATAAATTATAAATTAAGAGAACTGAAGGGGAAATAAGGCTAGGGCAAGAATATCATATAAGATGTTTAAATGAAATACTGGCAAGTGATTTGAATCTATACTTCTAATCGAAATACAGTTGAATATAATCTAAATTCAGTTTAACAATCATTTTATTTGTTTATTACTATATTGGTTGCAACGAAATCTTTCATAATTTGCTTTCAAGTTAGCAACTTTGATTTTTTTCCTTCCTTTTTTTCTTGGATTCGACTCAGAAATAAAATAGTTGAATGAATAGAAAAACCCAAAGGAGGTTCATGGCCAAGGGTAAAGAGAATCGATTAAGGGTAATTTTGGAATGTACCATTTGTGTCCGAACAAGTGTTAATAAAAAATCAGCAGGTATTTCTAGATATATTACTAAAAAAAATCGACACAATACACCTAGTCAATTGGAATTGAGAAAATTCTGTCCCTATTGTTACAAACATACGATTCATGGGGAAATCAAAAAATAAATGCAACCGATTCCCCGAGGACCGACTTTACAAGGAAGATGAAAACTGGCATACTAACAATACTAATAGATATATAGTTTTGCAGGCAAAGATCATCTTAGTACTGATAAAGAAGTTGCAAAAAACAAAGGTATTGAGGAAAAGCAGCCTATAAGGACGTCCAATGGAGTTTTTAGGAAGATAAGAAATATGTTGGGTTTTAGGAGGAAGCATAAATAGATACTCTTGGAGATGGATGCTCTTCCATCACTCTTAAAGTTATGTTCCGTGGATTTTATGCTTCTTTTTTAATGCTCATATATGTTTGAAGTTATGTGTAGATTATATTCAGAGAGGTTTGAATCAACTCTATGTTTCTAAGTGTAAAGATTGAAACTTTTTTGCCTAAATAGATTTGTTGAGAAATGCTTAACAAAACGGAATGTCTATGTGTCTTAAAATGGGGTTTGGACTTAAAACATAATTCAGGCCTATTCTCTTATAGTTCTTACATGAAATATTTGTGGAATTGAAATTTAGGTAAGTAGTTTGATATGATTTTATTGTTAAGAAGTTAAAATGAATTAATAAAAGGAAGGAGAAAATACAAGTACAAATGAGCAAAGTACAGGTAATAGACTCAACTATGTTAGGCAAAGCCACAATATTACAACTATTGCTATTACCTTGAAGATCAATTGTAAAAGCATTAACTAGAAAGCTTAAAAATAGCATTATCTTACTATATGTGAAGGGTTTGGTTACTTTGGTCTTTCAGCTTCGACGTTCATCATCTAGACAACTAAATTCATTTTAATGAGTCTATATTGATGAGCAGTTGTTCTCTAATCCAACGAATACATTCCTCCTGAATCCACTGTTTTGGTTTCTCTACACCCTTAAAGAACTTGTTATTCCTCTCCTGATTTTGTATACATACCAGACAAGTTTTTAACTACATTTTCTTCTCCAGTCAACAATCTAATTACCAAAACAACAAAATCCATATCAATAGTTCTAAAGCAAATCCCAGATAAATCACCCTGTCTGCTAAAAAATCAAAATTTCGGACAGAAAATGAGTTGACAAACAAGTGCTAGCCAATGGTTAAACAAAACTGACAATTTTATCAGCCATTGATACTGTCACGACATAGTCATTGTTTCTCACTTCCATCTTTGACTGCAGCTGTAATGTGTACTTGCTTGGTTTTAATGTTCATATTTTGATAAAAGGAAAACACACACATACATATGCTCTGATTTTCAGACATTTAAAAATCTCTCTGTACATTTAGCGTATAATAAAGGGCCTAAATGAAGATTAGTAATGTAACATATTGAGAAAGATTAGTACTTTTTTTAAAACATAATCTAGCAGTTAGAACCCTAGGGAAACAGAAACAAACTCACCTAAAAATATATATCAGCTTTGCCGAACAATGAACGCCTGGGTCTGCATTTTATGGAAAAAAAATTAATTAATCTCATTCGATATAAACTTGCGAAAACCAAAGGCCAAGCTTTGCCAGCACTAACCCTTGCTTGGTGAAGGCTACAGTTTGCGATGATGGATAGAAGCGAGTGTCGTTTTTCAATTGGAGTTTTAGAAAAGGAAGATAAGCAATTGATGAGAGAGAGTTGTAGGAGTTGAGGAAAAACCACAAATACCAAACGTGAAAGCATGAGTTTAATGGCCCAAAAAAATTGAAGAAGAAAGAAACGAAAAAAATTACCGGTGCTAATTCTTGGTTTCAGATGTTTGCAGCAGGGATTGTTTATGGGTCTCACGTAATAGGTAAGAGAAAAGCTTAAGAAAAACAATCTGTTATTAGTAGAGAGTCAACTTGGAGATAGTTGTGGCAAAACTGGCATGAAAAAAACGTAGGAATTACTCATATTCCTCTGGATTACGAGAGGAATGGAGTATTCCTTAAAACCAAGGAATGAAAATGATACCTCTGTAATGATATTTTCATACCGACCATTATTTTTGATTCCATACTCTTATCTTCTTTCTTATACCCTCCAAACAAGCACCCCCTAAATCTTCCTAACTATATCTACTTAGCAATACGATGGTCAAATTTTGCTCTATTCAGAGTTATACCATACTAATGCTCTCTTTTTAACATTATTTTATTTTTAACTAGAATTTCTAACTCTTTCAACATCTATTACAATTTGTTCTAATTCTACTTTTAATACAAATTAAGCATTTACTCAAGCTATATAAGCTTCAAAGTAAGGTAACTATAAAGAAGGGCTTAGACATATTTATAATAATTAAAGTGCAGCGCTAAAATTTGCTAGAAATCCATTGAGGAACATTATAGAACTATTGATAAGGAGTAGACTAAAGATGACCAAAAAAGTTCTCCATAATCTAATAGTTGATGTTTATGTAAGAAGTACCTCTTTTCTACTTCAAGAGACTGAATTCAAGCTTATGATATTGATTCAAATGAAGGAGAAAGCTTTAGAAAAGGGTTATAAAACATAATTGGAACCAAACTCTAAATTAAATTTGTACTAGTCTTTCAAGGGATCTGTAGACTTGATAAATAAAAGTAAATTAGCTTCAAATTTATACTTGTAATTGATGCCTAGATTCATTCTTATTATGTGCAATGAAAGTTCTAGAAAAAAACTAACACTGGTATGTTTTTAGGACATATATCAGTCAAATATTTTAATTATTTAGGATTTTGTTATTTTAAAATGGGTATTTCGTTCTGGGACTTTATTTTTATGTTTATAAGGGACTTCCTTGTTATTATACTTCATAGCTTATCATTATCATTGATTAAAAAATCCTTGGAAATTTTTTCTTCAATCGTTTAAAGTAACTTTTGTTTTAGGTTATCTAAAAACTTGCGACCTGATCTAGGTTGGTACTATGGATCAAAATTGTTAGTTCCTTATGGCACCAAGGAGGGGGTGAATTGAGTTTTTAAAAGATTCAAAGATATTTCTAACTAATGGGCTCAATAGAATAACAATGAATAAATTGATTGCTTAACATAAACTAATCAAACAATTGAAAAATAATTTGAAGATGATAGGGAAGAGAAGATGCAAACCAATTTATAGTGGTTCAGTAAGCAACTCTTACCTAGTCCATTCCCAAGACTCTTCTTGAAATTCCACTGTAATTCTTCTTTTAAGGGGAAGAATATCCTTTTTATAATTTTTCTCGAGAAAGAGAAACCTATCTTATAATCTTCTTCTAAGGTAAAGAGGAAACTTAATCATACTTTAAACACCCTTAACTATAATATTCAATACCCAGTAAAGGATTACAACTCAAAATTATCTCAGTTGTTCACTTGATTACTCTAAAAACGCCCATCCCATCCATATAAATATGAACCCAATGATACTTAAACGATTGAAAATCATTTAGAAATGTGTGTAAATACACCTAAACACTTCTTGATGCCAAAATTAATGAGAAAACATCTAGTTATAACGTTTTAGGACCCTTTGTAGTCATTAAAATCAAGAACTAGCCATTACAATAGCTACATGTAAAGTTCTAGTCAACTAGTTAACATTAAAGGCACCAGATTTACTTCTTGTTAAAATAATGGTCAATTAGTAGGCATATTAGTTGAACAATATATCAACCAAAATTCTACAAAAAAAACTCAGTATATTAAATTTAATTTAACCTATATTGGTCAACCACCAACCCATATAGGTCGATCAATCACCAAAAAAATGATTTAAACAACTTTAAATGCTTAAAACTATTTCCTTTAATCCAATTATGATTTAATCAATTCTCAAAATGTTCCCTAAAGAGTGTATGAAAGATCAAGAGGTTTTTCCATTAAAATCAAAAACTCCAATGCCTCTTGATGAATGTAAAGGCTAATGCAATAAAGTGAAATAAAATGTTTATACGAGCCATCTAAAGAATCAAATTAACAAAGTGGGAAAACAATCAATATTACAAACTAAAGGATGACCTTGATAAACATTAATCATCTTTTATTTCCTTGATTTGATCTCCATTTCAATTGTTATAAACTTTAGCTTCCCTTTATCAATGTTATAAGGTATCTTCCTGATTTTATGACTTCATTTTGTTCTTATAGCATACTAGGCTCTCGCCGATTTTTTTTATGAGGATTATTTGATTATTTGATTAATTTATTTATTTATTTTAATGAAGTGTTTCTGTACCTTGCATCATACTTATCTTGTCTCATTTGCATGTGGGTCCACCGGAAACAGCCTCTCTACTATGTAGGGGTAAGGCTGCGTACTATCGGACCTCCCCAGATCCTGCTTCATTGCTGGATTTCAGACTGGGTGATGATGATGATGATAATAATGATGATTTTGTTCTTATATTGCTTTTAATCAAATAATAAATTAGTAGTAATTACGTTTTGTTATCATTAAAACATTGATTAAAACCTCCCTTAGATCAACAATCTCTCCTTTTTTTATGACGACAAAACACTTACGATAGCAAAGAACAATAATAAAATTAAACACATAAACAACTATCAATATAGTGATGAACATAATTCAATATCAAGAATAAAAGAAATATTTAATATCAAACGAATACCCACATATATAAATAGCATAAATTTGCTCAAGCAGAATATATAGGGTGCATGAAATATAAAAACAAAAGCCCCCTAATTATCATCACTCTCCTTAATCTTTAAAAGCATTGTCAATTTAAGTTAGATGATTAGTTCTTCTTTCTAAGTGACTAAAGAAATTTAACATATTAAACTTGGACACATTAAGTAAACATGATTATCAGAAGTCCTATAATCCTTCCAAAATTGAAATATACTAAAAATGTGTTTTTAGATAAGATTATGTATCATAGACATGCCTTGGGATATGATCATATTTTAGGCCAGATATCTCACTATTTTTTCCCTAAATATGGACAATGGTTTTAATATGCCTATGTCATAATTCCTTGATCTTACTGAATGTATATAAATGTAGGATCCAAACACTAGTGTTCTAAATTATGCCCCTCTTTGAAAAATCATCTACTATTCCAACATGCTAATGTTGTAATCTATGTCTTCACCTTTGTATTATAAAAACAACATGCGTTAGCATAGGATCAGATTTACCCAAAGACTTTTTAAAATGCTTGTGTTCTTATAAAAATAGTCTAAGATTACACTTGTGTATATGAGTCATATACAACATTCTTTACCTTAGTGAATATACTATGTTCAACTAACACACTCTAAGAAACACCTACAAGATTGCACATCTATATGTAAGTGATACGTAGTAATCTTTACCTTATGAATATACTCTATAGTAATATTTACCTTATGAATATACTCTATATAATTTAGGTTGAACAATGCCTAACATTTTAAGGCATTAATCAAGTCCAAGTCATAAATGAAATCCTTTATTATACCATATTTATCAATATGTTAGTTGTATCATCTGAAGTGTTAAATTATTCTAATAAGATCTTTCTAATTACAATCAATTTCTTGATCTTATAAAACCTTACATTTTTAACCATAACATCTATCCATCTATCTTTCTTATGAAAAATCAATAGTCTCCTAAAAGGTGGTTAGATCTTCATCGCTGATGATAAGATTATACATAACTAAGTCTTCCTAACTATATCTACTTAGCAATATAATGGGCAGTTTTTGCTCTATTCAGAGTTATACCATACTAATGCTCTCTTCTTAACATTATTTTGTTTTTAACCAAAATTTCTAGCTCATTCAACATCTATTACAATTTGTTTTAGTTCTACTTTTAATAGGAATTAAGCATTTACTTAAGCTACATAAGCTTCAAAGTAAAGGAACTATAAAGAGGGGCTTAGACATATTGCTAATAATTAAAGTGCAGTGCTAAAATTTTCTAGAAATTTATTGACGAACATTATAGAACTATTGATAAGGAGTAGACTAAAGATGACCAAAAAAACTCTCCATGATCTAACATTTTATTTTTATGTAAAAAGTACCTCTTTTCTACTTCAAAATATTGAATTCAAGCTTAGGATATTGATTCAAATGAAGGAGAAAGCTTTGGAAAATGGTTACAAAACATAATTGGAACCAAAATCTAAATTAAATTTGTACTAGTCTTTCAATGGATTTGTAGACTTGATAAATAGAATTAAATTAGCTTCAAAGTTAAACTTACAATTGGCGTTTAGATTCACTCTTGTTATGTACACTGAAAGTTCTAGAACAAAAATAGCACTGGTATGTTTTTAGGACATATATCAGAAAAATATTTTAATTATTTAGGATTTTGTTATTTTAAAATGGGTATTTCCTTCTAGGACTTTAGTTTTATGTTTATAAGAGGCTTCCTTATTATTATACGTGATAGCTTATCATTATCATTGATTAAAAAATCCTTGGAATTTTTGCTTCAATCTTTTAGAGTAACTTTTTTTTAGGTTACCTAAAAACTTGCGGCCTGATCTAGCTTGGTATTGTGGATCAAAATTGTTAGTCCCCTATGGCACCAAGAAGGGGGTGAATTGAGTTTTTATGAGATTCAAAGATATTTTTAACTAATGGACTCAATTTAATAACAATAAATAAATTGATTGCTTAATATAAACTAATCAAACAATTGAATAATAATTTGAAGATGATAGGGTAGAGAAGATGGAAACCAATTAACCAATTTATAGTGGCTCGATAAGCCACTCTTACCTAGTCCATCCCCAAGACTCTTCTTAAAATTCCACTATAATTCTTCTTTTAAGGGGAAGAATATCCTTTTTATAATTTTTATCGAGAAAGAGAAACCTATCTTATAATCTTATTCTAAGGTAAAGAGGAAACTTAACCACACTTTAAACACCCTTAACTATAATATTCAATGCCAATAAAGGATTACAACTCAAAATTATCTAAGTTGTTCACTTGATTACTCTAAAAAGGCCCATCCACATAAATATGAACACAATGATACCCAAATGATTGAAAACCACTTAAAAATGTGTGTAAATACACCCAAAGGCTTCTGGATGCTAAAATTAATGAGATAACATCTATTTATAAAGTTTTAGGACCTTTTTAGTCATTAAAGTCAAGAACTAGCCATTATAATAGCTATATGTAGAGTACTAGTCAACTAGTTAACAATAAAGGCACTAGATTTACTCGTTGTTAGAATAATGGTTGACTAATAGGCTTATTGGTTAACCAATATATCAACCAATATTACAAAAAAAAAAACTTATTTTATTAAATTTAACAACTTTAACCTATATTGGTCAACCACTGACCTATATAGGTCGATCAATCACCAAAAAATATTATTTTAACAACTTCGAATGCTCAAAACTATTTTTTAATCCAATTATGATTTAACAAATTCCCAAAATGTTCCCTAAAGAGTGTATGAAAAATCAAAATGTTTTTCTATTAAAATCAAAAACTTCAATCCCTTTTAAAGAATGTAAAGGCTCATGCAATAAAGTGAAAGAAAATGTTTATATATGGTAAGCCATCTAGAGAATCAAATTAACAAAATGAGAATACAATTAATATTACAAACTAAAGGATGACCTTGATAAACATTAATCATATTTTGTTTCCTTGGCTTGATCTCCATTTCAATTGTTATAAACTTTAACTTCTCTTTATCAATGTCATAAGATATCTTCCTGATTTTATGACTTCATTTTGTTATTATATTTCTTTTAATCAAATAATAAATTAGTAGTAATTATGTTTTATTATCACTAAAACACTGATTGAAACCTCCCTTAGATCGACAATCTCTCCTTTTTTTTTGGCGACAAAACACTTAGATAGCAGAGAACAACAATAAAATTAAGCATATAAACAACTATTAATATAGTGATGAACATAATTCAACATCAAGAATAAAAGAAATATTTAATATCAAATGACTATCCACTTATATAGATAGCATAAATTTGCTCAAGCATAATAAATAGAGTGCATGAAATACAAAAACAAAACTCCCCCTAATTGTCATCACTCTCCCTAAATTTTCTTTTAAAAAAGGGGACATTGGTTAACCAATTGAAGACATCAGTTGACCAATCAACCAATGTTCTTTGGAAAGGTAAGAATTAGCAGCAAAATTTAAACATAAATTATTCAACACATAACAACTAACTAGATATCAATAAAAATGAGTTAAATCATATAAAAGGCCTTAACTAAATATAATTCCTACCAAATATAAATAATTTTTTTCTAATTGTGCAAGATTTATCCTTATTCAATGGTTTTGAGAAATTATTGCCTAATTTATATAAATTCTAACTTAATAATTTCATTTCACATGGTTTCTAATTCTAAATACTAAGGTACATATATATAAAGAACTGTTAGAAAACTTATTCATTACATAAACAATCAATACTGAGGATGTATACTAAAATTGATAAATAAGATCAATAAGCAAAGAATTTCTATAATCAGAGCTAATAGCCACCTCTTGTTGAACATTACCCATGAATTGGTTTGAATGATGAATCTTCTTAAATCCTCAATTCATTAATAGCATCTCATCCTTATTATACTTCTTACTCAATTCAATAATTGAATCTTTTAAAAAAGTCTTGGTATTTACTTTTAGGAGGTAAATTCTCCATTCCTAAAACACTTTAAGACTTTTTTGGAGGCAAGAATGTTAGATTCATTAAGTTAAAATGAATAAACTATTCAAAAACAATACTCAATTCAATGAACACCATTTCTACTTCTTACTATTTACTCCTAAAAAGTAAGTCAATCAATGTGTTTTAGGAACCTAAATGAGCTTGATTCCCTAATGGTTAGGATCATTTTTCAACCTAAACTTTTATAGGTTTGTTCGCTATATTTTGTTTTATAAAACAAAATCTATAAATTTGTCCAAACTTACAATAAAAAAGACATATCATATTATATGAGTGATGATGATGAATAAATGCATTATTATATGTGCATGCATAATAAGGAAACTTCCTTTGGACATTAAAGGTATTGAATGGTTTCCTAAGGTAGTGAAATAAGCTACCATGAATATATATGTGATGTATACTATAAATGAAAGCTTGATGTATGCTTCATTGAGGCCTAAAAGGATGTGAGTGGGACTGCATGTTATCATAAAAGTTATGCCTATTATTTCCTTAAAAGTATTGAACTCTATGCCTAGGTTGTAAGTTATATACAAAAGTATGAAGCTTGCTTTTAGGATTTGTCCTAGTGGATATGGAATGTGCATGCATATGTTTAGATGTGGATGCTCCATACTTACTTGTCACATTATGTAATGATTATTCACTATACAAATATTTTCATTTTAAAATGTGGTTTTTGAATACCTTTACTTTTATGGTTAGATTATATTCCATGCCTATAATTGTTATTCTTTTGAGCTCTAGACATGTTTTCTAATTTTTCACTTCCTTTTGTAAACTTTGAAAATTATTCCTTAAGGGAATCTACCTCCTTTTCTAATGTTTCATTCTCATGTCGTAATACTTCTAAATCATGATTATCAACATTGATTACATTTTTTTGATGCTTTAATATTATGCAATTTACTTTTATCTTTTCATTCTCATTCATGCATACATCTATCTATTTTTGAACTTCCTTAGGTTTGGAAGATAGTTTCTTCCTTTTCTTACATATGGTTTATAATCTTTTAGCTAATTCATCATATGCCAAATCTATATCACTATCACATAAGCTAGGGTTAGATGTTACCTTATAATTATCTATAGTGACAAAGAACATATGAGCTATCTCTTCTTTCATTTCTATATTCCCATATGTCATCCCTAATTGATGATTTAAGAGCTTTCTTCTTATCCTTCTTCTCCTTCTTATAGTTTTTTTTGTAGTTCTCATTATCTTTAAGTAAAGGAAATTGATGTGGTTGAGTTTTCTAAATTTAAGGAAAATAAGGTTAGAGGATCTATATTTTAAATCAATTTTTCCTTCCTTAAGTCCTTTCTTTTAGTGAATTTCTTTTTTAAGAACTTATTGAATTTCTCTAGTGGTTAAGGCAGTATCTTCTTCATTACTTTTACTAGTTGATGTCTCTTCCTCTTCACTTCATTCTTCTTTTGAGGAATAAATTCTTTTTCTTTGGGAGTGTCATTTCTTTTTCCACCTCTTGGAGCCTTATTTCAATTGTAAGAAGAGATCTACTAAGCTCCTTTAAGTGTTATTATATCTTTAGCTTCTTATATGGCTATCACTTTAGCTTCTCACATATTTGGAAGTAACGTATTTAGCTTCCCACATCTTTGGAAGTAAGCTAAGGAATTTTTTTTACCATTTTAACATTAGTATTGGTATTTCCAAGACCTTTAAGAGTATTAATAATATTAATAAACCTAGTATAGATGTTAGATATCATGCTTCTTTTGAAACAATTCACATTGATGTGTTAGCAAGCTTACTTTACTTTTATTTAATTAATTGGTTCCCTTATATGTAACTTTTAAAGTATGCAAAATTTTATAAGTCATTTCATAAATAAAGACCCTATTGAATTCATTTCTTCCTAATGCACAAAAAAGGATATATATGAACCTAATATTCAAGGAAACTAATATATTATCTTAAGATTCTCATTTTTCGTTTAATTTGGATACCTTTTATTATCTATAATTTTTGTAGGAATAAAGGGAGCATTTAAAACTATTTCCAATAAGTTTACACTTTTGAACATTAAGAAGAATCTCAACCTAGTTTTCCAATAAAGGTAATCGTTTCCATCAAAGAATAATGGTCTAGTAATGCTTTGTCCCTCCTAGTTGAATGATAATGATGATGCTCCTAAATATACCATTACGATCTTTAATATAGGATTTTGTTAAAATGATAGCCTAATAAACTTAATATAATAACTTAGCCATTAATGATACCTAAGGGGTGAATTGTGTGTTCATAAAATTCAAAGATATTTCTAACCAATGAACTCAGTTTAAGAATAATGAATAAATTAATTGCTTAATATAAAATAATCAAACAATTGAATAACAATTTATAATGGTTGAATAAATAACTCTTGCCTATATCCACTCCCATGAATCTTATTAAAATTCCACTATAATTTATCTTTCAAGGTAATCTTTGTACACTGTTTCTCGATAAAGACAAATCCTTTATACAATTCTCTTCCAAGGTAAAAAAAAAAAAACCTTAATCTCATTCTAAACACTCCCAAGTAGAATATTTAACACTGTAAAAAAGGATTACAACTCAAAATTATCTCACTATATTAGCATCGTAACTCGATGGAGCAATTCTAAGTTTAATTTGCTTGACATAATAATCATACACATTGGACTCTTTCTTGAAGATATCTTCGCAAATCTTGAAAAGAAACTGTCTTAACAATGCTCTCTGAGATGATGAATAAACTCCATTAATTGGATTATATACTCTTTAGGTTCCTAATCGGCTCAACTTTGATGGTTTATTCTCTTAAGTGGTTTTATTTATTGTTTAACTCTTAAACAATCATTTTTTTCATTCTTATTGTGACTTCAATTTCAAATTGAATGTAGGTTTTTTAAACTTTCAATTTAAACATTTTAGATATAATTAAATCTAATTTGATTATAGAAGTTTAGGTTTTGTGATTTCAATTCCTAAATTTGGGCCAATAATAATCAAACAATTTTAATCAAGTTATAGAACAATAAAATAGCTTTAATACTATTGTTGAGAAATTAAAGTGAGATCCAATCTCATACGCAATGAAACAAATACGAAACATTTTGTTATTTAACCTTTTAAAAACCAATATCACTTAAATTTTATAACATAATTAACGCATAAAATATAATAATGCATGAATCATAATTTGTGCTTTATTGTGAAGCTTAATCTTTTTCTTATTGTTTGCCTTAAACCATTTCTAAAATTAGTTCATCACAATCACCGTAATTAAAATGTGTTCATCATCTAATAGTATCCTCATGAATGTATCAAAAAAATTCTATAACTGGTGTAGAGAGGGATAGGCAAGAAGTGTTAACTCCTTTAAATTCTAAGTCTATTTTTAATAAAATTTAAACATTTTAACAATTTAATTGAAATAAAAATTTAATTTTCCTTTCATGACATAGTGTTCTTATTATATATAGAATATGATATTAAAATTTTCTTTATTTGAGTCTAATCATGTTAGTTCTCTACCATTAATAAGTAATTATATATGAAAGCTATTTTCAAATAGTCAATTTAGGTTAGCTAAGGATTTTTCGAATCAATACTAATTTAAAATAATAGAACATTCTTCTTAATCACTTTAGGATAATGAATCATATATTGATCATTCGACTATCTTCATATAGTTCATATTATATTCACAACTATCTATGAAATAATTGGAGATCTTAACTCAAACAATTACTTATATATTTATTACATTGAGATTTTTATAGATATATAAGTAATATTCTAAATAGAATTCTTATATGAGGTCAATTCAATAAACTTATTCTTTAATAAGCATCTATATGATCGTCTAATATCTCTATTATTTAGTTCATAAGCCTGACTAATTCTTTTATAATAAAGAAAGAAAGATAATAAATGTTAGTATTTTTTACACGCTATTAATCTCCGATCTCAATAGAAAATAGACTATTAATAATTTAGGAATAATACATAAATATAATATAAATCTTATAATTATGATCTCATTATAATTTTATTTTCAATACATATTTTTTCTCTTAGATTATTTTTAAAAAAGTATGTTATTAAACTAAAAGTAATCAATTGATCACTATTATCTTTTTGTCTTAATAGTATATTTTCAAGTCTTATTGGTTGAAGATTTTGATTGAATTTTTTATGGCAAGATCCTTGGCATCCGAGAGGTATCTTGATGGCTCACTCTACTCCTAGATTGATCAATGGGTCCGATCTTCCCATAAATGCTAGAGTATCAGAAGTAATCTAGGACAATGAATGGTGTTGGTAAGATACAACTATGGGGACTATTAGCAACCTAGAACCTCTACATTATAATCCAGGTTCTTCACGAGATGATAGTTTAGAATGGCTAGTCAGCCCTTCTACGTAGTATACCAATGTTTCAGCATACACTCTCATGAGACTGACAATCCAGACGGTTCCTTGGTATCCATTAGTTTCGCATAAGGGGAATAGTCCTAGGTGTTCTTTCGTCCTATGGTTAGCCTTTCTAAACAAATTGCAAACTAGGGATAAATTAATGTACCTCCATACCCCAAACTGATGCTCTTTATATGTTTTGGACTCAGAGACTATCGAACATTTATTTTTTGAGTGCCCTTTCTCAATAACCGTATGTTTAAACACTCTCAAGCAATTCCAAATTAGCCATCCTCAAGTCACTAATCTCCAATCCATATTATTATGGGTTAATCAGTCCCCACTCTCTAGGGATTGTAACATAAATACCTTCATCATTATCCTTTCTATAGTTTTGTATAACTTGTGGTATGAACAAAACCTTCGAACCTTCAAAAATGAAGCCTTCGACGTAAGAAGCCTTAACTCGCGAGTGATCTTTCAAGTTATGAAGACCTCAGCGTAAACACTGTGAGAAGGTAAAATGTGTGTGTGTGTTTTATTCTTGATGACATGTTTACAGGTTCATTCTAGATAAAGCAGTGGGTAAAGAGAGGAAGGTTAATCCTTCCTTGGCAACTATACAAGGATGATCAAAAGCTGAAGAGATAGCCTCAATCTTTACTGAGCATTGAAGAAAGATTTGTGGAAGCAAGAGGACACAAGCTACACGGTGAAATCCATCGATAAAGTCCAGTTCGAATGGTAGATGCCAAACTTTGCACATAGGAATCCGATTCAAGTAAGGACTTGTAGGGAGTTGGATTGGTGTAATGCTTATTATGGTTGGGTATGGCTTTGTATGCTGGAAGTTGGTTCTGTCATGGCAACTGATGTCATGGTTTGGCCTGTTATTGTTGTTGTGATTGAGGGTTGTATTTGTAGGGCTCCTGTTGTTCTTTTGTAAGTTAGAATTTTGATTTGGACAAGAGATTGAAGTATGGACAATCTTAAGCTATACATAACTTCTAATTATTTATATACCTTCTGAATTTCCAAAAAAATATTGTTACCATGGAAGAAAAGCATTTTAAGTTTAACAAAAGCTATGATCACTTAAATTTTATAACATAATTAATGCATAAATATAATAATGCATGAATCATAATTTGTACTTTGTTTTGAAGCTTAAACTTTTTCTTATTGTTTGCCTTAAGCCATTTCTAATATTAGTTCATCACAATCCCCATAACTAGATACGTGTTCAACATCTAATAGTATCCTCATGAATGTATCGAAAAAAATTCTATAACTAGTGTAGAAAGGGATAGGCAAGAAGTATTAACTCCTTTAAATTTTAAGTCTATTTAGAATAAAATTTAAACATTTTAGTAATTTAATTGAAATAAAGTTTTAATTTTTCCTTTCATGACATAATGTTCCAATTAGATATAGAATATGAAATTAATTTTTCTTTATTTGAGTCCAATCATGTTAGTTCTCCACCATTAGTAAGTAATGATATATGAAAGTTATTTTCAAATAGTCATTTTAGGTTGGCTAAGAATTTTTTCGAATCAATACTAATTTAAAATAATAGAACATTCTTCTCAATCACTTTAGGGTAATGAATCATATATTGATCATTCAACTATTTTCATATAGTTCATATTATATCCAATAACTATCTATGAAATAACTGGAGATCTTAACTCAAACGATTACTCATATATTTATTACATTGAGATTTTTATAGATATATAAGTAATATTTTAAATAGAATTCTTATATGAGATCAATTCAATAAACTTATTCTTTAATTAGCATCTATATGTTTGTATAACATCTCTATACTTTAGTTCATAAGCCCGACTACTTCTCTTATAATAAAAAAAGAAAACTAATGAGTGTTAGTATTTTTTTTACATGCTATTAATCTCCAATTTCAATAGAAAATAGACTATGAATAATTTAAGAATAATACATAAATATAGTATGAATATTATAATTATGGTCTCATTATAATTTTATTTTCAATACACATTTTTTTCTCTTATATTATTTTTAAATAAGTATGTTATTAAACTAAAACTAATCAATTGATCACTATTATCTTTTTTTATTATTTTTGAAGCACAAGTGATACTTTCAATTTGGCCTTGTATTCCGTTTCCAATATTCCAAAAATAGTTATAACTATAATAAAATAAAATTCCATTGGCAATCCTGTACAAGTGATCTTGAAATTTGCATAATTAACAGAACTACAGCTTATGACATAATAATAATACATCTAAAAAACTGTACGATATACTACATTTCTACTACAAAATCATGGTCAGATGTCTTGTTTTGGTTCCTCTGAGACTTCTTATTCTTAATGCATCCTGTTCATTTCTTTCGGCACCTTCAACACTCAACTACTAAAACATTTATCTCTATCAGGCCAGCTCCTTCACCGATCACAAGACTTGAAGCCTTCATTTGGTCTTACCGCCAATGACTTTATGAGACTCCTTTTTGGAAGCAATCTTTTTTAGTTTTTCACTTTGTCCTGCATCCTTCTCCGCTTTTTTCTTTTCAAACTCTTGCTGCTTGCAGTTTTCCTTGTGTGCTTGGATAAACATCCTCACAAAGTTGAGTAGAGTAGAGACAACTGATAATGAAGAAAAGAGTTTGAGACAATAATTGCCACATGCACAGGTTTGCCTCAGAGTGATGGTGATCTTAAGTCTTAAATGGACATTGAATCTCACCTTGTTCAAATGGACAACGTGCTGGATCTTCTCCAAAATAAAGAGCTAATGCATCTGCATTTCTACCCTGAAACCGGCCAGTCCATTTTTAAGCACATTTTAAACTTTAAAGCTATTGAAAGCAAAAACCAGTACTTACCACAGTAGAATAAAGTGAGGCCAAAGCTGCTGCTTCAGTTTCAGCACAACTCAGAAACAACTTTAGGGTCTGAACAGTTTCATCAAATGAGTATAATACCAGTGTCAATAAGAACCTCTTGTGCATGTGAACATTATCTAATTTTAACAAAATCAGTTTTGGCACAAATAAAACAATAAAGAAATATACCATGTTCCTACATGGTATCTTAAGCATTAAAAGACGCAAACAAAATTTAGAGATGGGCCATTAAATGTAAAAGAATTGTAAAGATTTAACACAAGAAACTTAAGACACCTGACGACCATTTTCAAAAGCATGCCTTCAGACAACAGTTTAGTGCTTCAGTGGTTTAGAATCAACTGAAACACATATCCAACCAGAATAACTAAAAGATTAAAGTCAGAAATAGCATAAATCAGAGCATGTTTGAAAAGTAGTGCACTTCCTAGGAAACATTTTTGATAAACTTCATTGACAAATATGAATAGTAGCAGTGGATAAGTAATTCCTACTTTGTAAAATGTTGCAGACACACGACCATCAGTCTCTGAGGCTGTCAATTCCTGCTTAAGTTTCTCGATTCCTTTACTTACGGCTTGCATTTCTTCTGCCAAATTTTTCAGTTGTATCTGCAAAAGAGACCGCATAGTTCAGGATAATTCTATATTAATTGAAGCTTCAGATAATACGCAGAAAGGAAAAGAAAAGTACTTTTGTTGCAGTCTCCAAATTCACAAGGTCCTTCGGAAAATCCAACAATTCTGGGAATTTGTCAGCAAGTACCTGTAACCACAAGTATTTTGCTACAGACATCACTTGTAAATGTCTACAATATTTAGAATAAACTGAAGTCATAATTTGGCCCCTATATAAGGCCTTTTTGTCATATATTTTCATCCCCATAGTTCCAAAGTCTCTGTTTTGGTCCCTTAATTTAAAAACTGGTTCTTATTTAGTAATCTTAATATTACTAATTTAGGAACCAAATCTGAGTTACTTTTCAGTTTAAGGGACAAAAAGAGAAACTTCCAATAATGGGACCAAATCAGAATACTGAGTTAGGCATAGGAACCAAATTATATATTTTGGTCTCTAAAATCCTATTAATACCTAAGCACATATGCTTGTGGATCTCTTTTCCTTTTTGTTCTCTTGTGGATAAAATAAGATGTGTCCAAGAAGAAACAATCACGAAGAGAAGGACAAGCTATCCTCATTACAGACTAAATAAACTATCTGGCACCAATGAGTTGATCCAGCTTAGGCATCCTAAAATGTTAGGGACCAGTACTTTCTTCTCTCTCCCTATCACTAATTTGTTATGCTCTGGTAAGCTTTGTAAGAAATATAGTTGGAAGAAACATTG
>JANITW010000008.1:22768305-22780425 GCA_027564335.1 Erythroxylum williamsii | reverse complement strand
AAATTATATATTTTGGTCTCTAAAATCCTATTAATGCCTAAGCACATAAGCTTGTGGATCTTTTTTTTTTTCTCTCTCTCTCTCTTGTGGATAAAATAAGATGTGTCCAAGAACAAACAATCACGAAGAAAAGGACAAGCTATCCTCATTACAGACTAAATAAACTATCTTGCACCAATGACTTGATCCAGCTTAGGCATCCCAAAATGTTAGGGACCAGTACTTGCTTCTCTCTCCCTATCGCTAATTTGTTATGCTCTGGTAAGCTTTGTAAGAAATATAGTTGGAAGAAACATTGGTGCAGAAAATCACTACGTATATAGTTTTGAGTTAGGGTGGTAGTTATAGTCTTGGAGCGTAGTTGAGCACAAATAATAAAGATGAATCTGAGAGGAGTTAGCTTAGCGGATGTTGATAACAATCTAATTAAATCATGAACTCAAGTGTGATACGAACTGAATAGTTAAAAAGAGAAATTAGTGACCAATGAATTCTAGCGACAGGGAAGAAGTTCAGTCAACCGGGTACCAAACTAAAACCATGAGTAAACATCAGGCATACATATAGTTTTACCTTACAGAGATAATGCATAAGGGTCATCTTGCTGTCACAGGCTCGTGTATCAGTAAGTTTGAGAAGGCTATCTAACCGAAAACCAATAGCAGAACCTGAATGGAAAGGAATACAAATGACACACCGTTGGAATCAGCCAAGATGGGACTATGACACTTGCAAATGAGTTAATAATAGAGACACATGACTATTACCACTCACCCCTTGCAGTTCCATGGTTCAAAGCATTACCCAAGGAGAGAATGCTTTGCATGATCCTTTTCAACCTCACTGAGCTCCTGATCTGATCAAATAATCTTTATCACGTCCCATGGGAGGAAAGAACAAAAATATACCTTTTCTGGATTAATCAATAGAAATTTAAGGAAAATTTGACTTGCCTCTTCGGAAGCTGAGTTTATGACGTTCAACTTGTTTCTGAGGTCAGAAACCTAAATGAGTCCATGGAAAATCCCAGATCAATAATAAATTCTGAAAGCATCATAAAAACTTGTTAGACTCAGTTGTCTGTCCACTGACCTGAGGATGGAACTGTAGCTTAAAGGAAAGAATTCTCAGCTTTGATTCCACACGTGGCACTTTCATGCACTCTAAGAAGAACTGTGATTTTGTATCGGCTTCTTGATCAGTATGTATTAGAGAAATGAAAAAATATATGAATATTCAATAGATCATCCAACTATGAACTCATGTATGGATGGACTTGATGCTTCCACTAGTTGTATGACAAATAATCATGGGTACTATCTTTTACATTTCTCAATTGATTTATCAAGGACACATTGCTCAATTAAGGTGAAGACAAATGAATAATCCGATTCCTTACAATTCTGCTTGGTAAAATTAAAGCTAGAGGAGCAAGTTGTAAACACAAAGGAAAGGACGTTGAAAAAATATTTTCACTTACCTGTTCACATTTTCCCAAGTTTTCTTTATCGCCACTATAACCCTGAAATTGTAGTATTTGTAAGCACACAGAAAGGAGAGAGACATTTTCATCATACAATTATTTACACACAAGATAGCCTTCCAATACTATACACATTTTTATAGAAACTTTACTTTTACTTGAGAGTGAAAATGTTGTCTTCTTGGGATATTAATAATTGCTGGCGACAAGTGCAGAATATATACTTGAATACCTTGAGCAATTCCATCTCTTCCTTTGTTGGACAGAACTTAATAAGGTTATCAACCTGATCACCATCCAATGCTGAATCGTCCAAGGCAAGGACAAAACTCTGTCAATGTTTGAAAGCAAGCAAAATGTAAGAGTGTCGCCCAGAAACTTCTGAATGGCTTAAAACAAGAATAAATGGTTACCACATTAAACTACTCAATACAAAACTAAAGTGGAGAAGGGGAAACTTGCTTCTCAAATGATTGTTACTTCTTACTTGGACATAGCGTACGAATACGATGGGAAAACAGTAAAGAAAATTCAATAAATACTAAGTCAGCACTGACTAAATAGCATACTCACTATGGTGACCTCTCCGTTAGACGTTACAATTGGTGTAATGAATTGAAGTCACGGGAAAGGTTGTAAAATTGAAGAAAATTAGATAGTTCATCGGGTGGATCACATATAACATGACATCTAGAGCATAACAAAATTTTCCTGGAAGTAAATAGGATTGAAACCATTAGGTGGACTAATGACAAACTTTAAAAGATATGTATAAACTATTAACATTAATTGCCAGCGACAGTTAGTTCATTAACTATCATGCTTTGCATCCATTCATGTTTGGTTTCTTATATTGGAGTCCTTAAACATTAGGTACTTCATAATTTAACCACAACCAAATCAAAAAAATTGAACTTATAAGCATTACTATTTATACCCATGTTGATAGTTTCATAGACTATGGTGAAAACATGAACTTTATCCAAAATCCACAACAGACCAGTAGTTATGTAAGATAACTGCATGGGATTCAGCTTACCATCAGGTCAGACAGAGGAAGTTTAACCTTTGAAAGCATGATCTCACAGTTATATGCCCGTCTAAGATCAATCTGCAGGACCAGTAACTTGTGAGATAGCCATACGCTGATAATCAGTCATTGTTTTGGCTACAGGATGACAAAAGTAGGAATGTGAGAAAAAGACCAGAAATAATTGTACAGAGTAAAAGAATTCCATCAACCTATCAACTTCTTTATCCATGTAAAGTTAAGCATAATTGCATGTTTAATTTGCACGTAGTCCTCTATCTCTTCAGTTTCGGAAGACATTGAAAAGCAATTGATTGATGCTCAAGTCTGATTTGTTTCGTTGCATTCAAAGGAGACTATAAAACTTAAAACAGGAATCAAAAGTGAAAATGAGAAGGAAAATAATGCAAGCAAGCATGTCCTAAGAAAGGTGCTACTCTTATTATGATTATTGGAAAACTTATCATACTTATTCATAGGATCATCGGATGGTAATACATAAAGTGATCATTGGATAGTAATAAATAAAGTGTTGGCTAGCATCATTAAGAAAAAGGCAGAAGATGATCAAATCACATAATGATAAACCATGTATTCGTAAGACATACAATGAGCAAAATCCAGCATGGCTAAATCTTAGGCTGATAAAAGATATCTGTAGCGGGATTAATAGGGACGAGGCAAGCCTAACGAAATTCTAACCTGACCGATTAAAAAAAAAAATCGAAGTTTTTGCAATAATAGAATCAGCAATCAATGGCACTTAATTAAAGACACACTATTACCAGCTGGACTTTATCAGATTTAGGTCCTGGCATGCACCGCTTCGGCTTGCCATTAGTGTTCCTATTACCAGAATTTGTGTTAGACGCTGAGAAAAGACTCTCCAGTTCTGAAATGTCGAATTCAGGAGTCCTGTCAAATCGAATGGATTAATACTAAATTCAGAACAAATATATGCTGATAAATTCAACAACAGAGACAACAGGTATGCATACTTAGAAGCTTCATCAGATTTCTGTGCCTCAGCCCATAGACTTCCTTGCAGGGCCCTAGTTATTTTTAGCCAATGATACGGCTTCAAGTTGGCCTTTCTTTGTTGCACCTGATTTCTTAAACTTGAACGTACGCCCCTTCCCTTAGCACCAAATGACGCAGTAGAAGGTAGAGCAGGAACTCCAGGCACGTTGTGACTACCAACTCCAAAATGAGATAACGGCCTTGCATCACCAGCTTTTGGTAGCCCCTTGGGAAAAGGAAAAGGAGGTGGTGGCACCGGAGGAATTTTGGAACACAGAGCAGAGGCACTAGATGAAGAATCCTTTTGAGAACAACAAGAAGATTGAGGTGGTTGTGGCAATGAAGTTGCAGTAGTCAGGACACACCCAGTCATTTGGGGAGGAGGAGGTGATGCTATGTGAGGTGCAGATGTTACTACATAGTTTGAAGCAGGCAGCTGTGGAGGATCAGATATGGTAGCTGATAAGTCAACTGAAGAAGGAGGGGTAGTTGTACATAGTTCACTGACAGTCAAAGATGGAGATGTTCTTGGAAAAAACTGAGGTGGAGGGGACGGAAGAGAAGATGAGGATGATGTGTTGACTGATAATGATGCCCTAGAGAAAGAAACGGGTAAAGGAGGGGGCGGAGGAGGGGGGACTGAAGATGGACACTTGTAAGTAGAAGCGGATGGTTCAAAAAGAGAGGGAATTGAAGGAGGGGGAGTGGGAACTTGCACGGATTGGACTCTATTTGCCGATAGCACAGGATAGTGCTTGGATGAGGGATCTGCAGCTTCTGAAGGTGCCTGATGAAGAGGAGGAGGATGTGAATGCATTGTTCCTGCAGGTGTGAGAGCCACAATAGATGATTTCACTGAGGCAGGAGGTGGAGGAGGTAATGTTGGTCGCATCAGATTAGATACGTGACTGAGTTTCACCGCTTTTGGTGCATTAGTGACAGGAGACGGGATTGTTGATGAAGGTAGAGATAATGTCACTGGACTCAAAACTTCATCGGCACTATATGAAGCATGATCATGCAAAAGAGCGGTAATACCAATCGCTCCTGCTGCTTTATGGTACCTTGATGTAGGCAGCAGTGATCCTTGCAAGGAACTGCAATGTGAAACTGGAGATGATACTGAAGTCTGAGGGGCTCTCTGAGATATGATCTTAGATGCAAAGGGCCGTTGGAGACCAATCTGAGAATCCTGCAGGCGGGCCTTCCATTGAATAGAACTGGCATCAAGTGATGGTAAACTGATGGTTTGGCAAACAACCATTGCTTCATCAGGTTCAACCTTTTCTCTCGTCAGTTTTTCATCAGATGACATACTTGTGGGCGTAGATAGGGGAGAATTTGGTGTCACAACTTTCTCCCTATTTAAGTTCATATCTGAAAATGGTTTAAAGGTCATTAAAGGAGGAACAACGCTTTGTTCTAGACATTCGACCTTCCCTCTACTTGAATTGTTATCTAACAATTCCTTAGAATAGGACATGCATTGTTCATCCGGGATAATGGATGGGGAACTGAACTCAACGCTCACGTTCCTTGGATTTGGTTCAGTTTGAACTTTCTCAAGAGTTGAGTCCAGTAGCACATTGCTACTATCTACTTTATGATGTGAATCATCGTCCAAGTGTTCTTGAGGTGCAGTGATATATTGAAGCATGGTAGGTGCTGCATCATTTTTTGCAGTTGTATCTAACGACTCCATACCGCTTTGAACTTTAGTAGATTCTCCCACAGTAAGGCAATATTGCTTCTCTAAAGAAAGCATGTTGAATGACGCAATGGAAGTAGCAGAATCCACCTCTGAAAAGAGAATCTTCATCCATAGACAAGAATGAATTACCATGAAATTGTATTCAACTATAAAGATTATAGTATTGCAAAGGTAAATTGGTACCTCTGCTCTGAATTCTTTGGGAAATTGATCCTTAAACTTCCATAAAGTGTCAATTTCATTGCAAGTAAGTATCAAGATATTTGATCTTATAAAAGCTGTATTAAACATGACCCGAAACATCATCAGTTCTGTTTCCGGATCACCACATAAACTGACACACTCCAAAACCACATCACCTTGAACATGAAGACCAATGTCTATTTTAACTGATTCCTCATTTTCCTGCAGAAGATATTAAGAGGCTAAGTTGAACACAAATTTACAATTTTTGACAATGGGCATAAATGTAGTTCCTTGACTACCAAATAAGATACAGGAGCATGATTTCAAGAACCAAAATTTCAAATTAAGTTATATTATTATCTAAAAATAGTTTATGCTTGCAGCTAAGACGCCTACAATTGCAATAAGAACATATGAAAAGATGATACTCTTGTACCTTACAAAAGGATTCACCAATGTCTCCTGAGCTTATGTCTCGATAATATTGCCTACTATCCAAACCGTAATCACGGGTAACAGGTATAGTCAACATATAAAATAGATTTTTTTTTTTGCCTCAATTTAGAAGCCCTAACATTTGGACAAAGTGATTCAACGTCATCGTGATCCATACATGCCAAGCTTGCCTATGGTTGCAGCAAATTAATAGGGATCAAATTTATATAATGCAACAGGTTTCAAGTCTCATGATATGTAAACAACTCGGATCTTATTTCTATTGAATTCCCTCAAATTTGACACCAGTGGAAGACTCTTTCCATGTAATCCTTAAACTTACAGGTCAGAAATAGCATCAACAACAGTCAAACAATCTGTTGGCAGCATTCCAATTGGAAATTTTACAGCCTCCATTACTTATGGGGCCTACTCAGATCTGAGGAAGAATATCTCAGTCATGTACTATCAACAAAAATGCTTTCATTAGAAAGTTCATTAAATTGACTAAGCAATAGCACAAATTCAAATAACTTGATTTTTACCTGCATGTAATTACGAAGTTTTCTCCTTTTTGGTGGTTCATAAAGGACCTTGGGAGTCCGATCAGCAGCTATTGAAGGGTCTGGTCCATATATCTTGAATATTGGACAGCAGGGCCCCTTTCCATCCAGCGTAGGAATAACTCTAAGAATAACACAGTCCAATCTAAGTGCCCTATCAAGGGGTGGCCATCTTAAGTCCAAATTCTTTCTTGATATATACTGTAGATATCTCAACTGTGAAGGCAATGGATTAAGGGGTGATGTCATCTGCAAAAGCTCTCGAGGTGCTTGCTTGTAGATCATGTCCAGAGTTTTCTGTTCACTAGCAGATTGGTTACTATATATCAACAGTGCACTAAGCATGAAAGCCATAAGTGGCCACCCACCTTGTTCACAATGCATCAAGAGAGCATTTTGTTGCCCCAGCAACAACCAACTCTCACTCGACCTCAGAAAGTGATGGATTATCTTCAATGTGAGCAATGGACAACGTTCATACTGACGAGGATAGTCCATTACAATTATATCATAGTTGGACAATATGCTAGCTACCTGGCTTGGATTCTCTTCTTCACGGAAATTAAACACCATGAACGAAGCTTCAGGGAAGTTGCTTCGAAGCTGAACTATTGTATCTGCTATTTGACCTTTGTATTTATCATCTCCTAAAATGTCCGTAGTAATGCAGCAAGTAAAGACTGCAGCAAAGCATCAACATTATTCCTAAAAGTGAGTCACGCAGAAAATTCTGACCAGACAAAATATTGAAGAAATAGATATTATTGTTCACTGGAAGGTAGAATGAAATCAAGTTCTCTAAACAAAACACCATGGTTTATCACACTAGATAAGTGTGATCTTGACTACTTAGCAAAGATATGCAGTTTCTGTATGCACGAGCCTCAAACCAATAATATGCAGAAACTACCTAGTTAATGTAATGCAGGGACACGTGCTGTTGCTCGAGTTTGCAAGTGTGATGATCTAGGCAGTACAGTCCCACGGGTTAAACATCATTAGTATGGTTGACAATTTTTGGCACCACCAGTCACAGCAGGCTCCTGTTTTGCGCTTAAACGTATCTCGACGAAAAGAGAAAACATGAAAAAGAAAAAGAAAAAGAAAAGAAGTCCATCTTTACCAATGTTCTGTTCCTGTAAGGCACTCCGAATGACCTAACATTTCGGCTGGGGTTATTATTCTGTGTCTTCTGAACTAATCATTATTGAGATTTTTTTTAACCGAGATTTATGTATTTATTTAGTTCATATTTTCAATGACAATGTACATACTGGTACTCCACGCACCCATTACTAACATTGAAATAAGCTAGTGAAGTTAAAGAGGCAAAAGCAGCAAAGAAAGAAAGGCATATTCTGACGGATGCATTCAAAGCACAAACACAGATCCTAAACGAATAGATAAGCAGAAGGCATACTAAGTTAAGCAAGAATGTTTCCTCAAAGCATACCATAAACTCTTTCAGAGATCTCTAGGAGTCCATCAGGAGGCTTCCGACAGAAGAACTTTCTAAAAAAAGCCATTAGCTCCTACACTCAAGGAGTCACCAAGGCAGCCTTGTCAGTGCACCAATTGAAGCCACATTGCCACTGAAAATGCAACTGTCTCACTCTCACACGAGCACATATAGAGGTTCTTGAGAGAAATCTCAATGATGGTGATGGGAGAGTGTATGGTCAGAAAGCAGAGGAAAGCATGGATCTTGCTGGGACTTTACGATACCCTTTTGTGGCGTTGTGATTGTCTTCAGAGTCACACTTTGTTGCCTTAGTCTCATCAGAAAAGACTTTGCTTTCAATCCACAGACTCTGATGGTTGAGAGGTTAGGAATATTCCTCTAGTTTTTTTGATAGAGAGAGACAGAGACAATGGCAGAGATTTGGTAGAGGTAGTTAGTAAGAGAATGTAAGAAAGATCCAAGGACACTGTACTAGGTTTGTCTGTCTCTCTTGACTCTTTTGAGGTGAGTGTTTTTAGTTTGTTGTCCGTATCTTGCGTTTATTCAGGTGTTCTTAATGTTCTCTTTCCAAAAGAAGGATTAGAGTCCGCATCTTTTTGCTTTTGCTTGGCCGCTAGTACTTGCCACTAGTGCATTACCAACGACAGGAATTAATTCAACTGATGAGAAGATTTCTTCAGATAATAATGGAATATGTTTGTTGAGTATAACCTTGAAATTGTAGTACTTTGGTTTTTTTTTTTAATAAAAGGTGATAAATCTTAAGGATAGGGGTTTGGAAGGAAGATTAATCCTGGAAATCAACTCTCCGGCAGTGTTGAGTTTTATTTCTGACTCAGCCTCCGGTACTTTCTCAGTCAATCCCCTCATCCTTGACATTCACGCACTCCTCACCGGCAATTGGACGGTCCTCCCTCACCACATCTACAGGAAAGCCAACTGGAGTGTCGACTAGTTCGCCAATTTTGCTGCTTCCTTTAATTTTGACATTACTATTTTTGTAACTGCACCCTACGAGTTTCTTTCAATCCTCCTTGAAGATATTGTTGGGATTAGCTTCTCCCACTTCATTATGTAATGGTTACCTCCCTTTTATACAAAAAAAATAAAATAAAATAAATTAAACGACAGTAACGGCATGTGATGTGAGAATAGATGGAGTTGTGGGTGGGACTTGGAGCACAAAACATAGGTGCGTATCGACAAAGGCCAGAAATCCCCCTCGCTTGGCCCACCCCATGACCATAATTCCATGCATTGCAGGGTGCCAGACCTTCGTTTCTTTCCTTAGCTTGTATACCAAAAAATGAAAATAAAGAGTATTTATAAACTCCCTTCACCCTTCACTTAGAGGAGTTTTGACTGATATTAGGAATACTGTATCAAAAATTGTATTGATTTGGAGAGTGATAAAAAAATACAATACTACTCGATAAATACTAAATATTATTTAAAATAAAATTTACAAAATATGATATAAAATTTAATCTTTTAATTTATAAAATTTATTATATTAACTCTATATTTTGTCAGGAAGTAATATCAAATACTTTTATTTATTTAATAATAAAATTATATTATAACATTAAAATAAAACTACAATAATTTTATATGTTATTAAAATAAATTAAACTTACGTTCTTATATTTGAAAATTAAAAATCATTATGAAAAATTAAAAATATTAAAAACAAAATCAGAAGGATGAAAATGTTATTTATATGAAAATTTAGTTTCCTATTAAAATTGAGTTCTATATTATAATTAAAACTTTAAAATATTTAAAATTTTAATTGAATATTTCTATTTATTAAAATTAACATAAATAATTTTTATCCGTAATAAATATTTAAAAATATCCTTTAAAACATTTAAACATAAAAATATATTTTTAACTTTAGTCCTTTAATTTTTCTTAGTTTAAATGTTTGATATGATATTTTTAGTATTTGTGCCGATATGAATGATGTAGCCTAAATATTTTTTAGTATAATTTAGTATTCAAATTCGATATAATATTAAAAAAATTGATATTATTTTTTTGGTTAATATAATCGATTTCAACCAGTAAAAGTATAAAATCCAAAACACTGATCTTGAGCATAATACATAACATCTATGATGATTTGAATCTGACTAGAAAGCGATGTATCCTTTAATTCTTTTAATTTTCATAATAACATTAATATAATTAGTATAAGATGTTATGATAATTTATTTTGGAAAGTACACAGTTTTCCTAAAAAATTGAATCTTGTACAAATAAACATAAAACTCGTGTTATTTTAAAATTCGATATTTGTGTTATCGTATAAGTAGTTTAGCTAGAGAATTATACGTATTATAATCATTTTCATAAAGAACAGGGACGGTGATCGAATCGGCAGTAGCAAGCCGTTGATTATGGACTTAAAGTCACCATATCACACATCCTTTGTCAATAACCAAGGTCTGGTGATCACACCTATGGTTTTAAGGGGGAATAACTTTGATGAATGGGCCAAGGCGTTGTGAAACACACTCTAGGAAAAGGAAAAATAGGATTTGTTGATGGGACAATCTCTAAACCTGTTGGGAAAGGAGGTGTCGATCATGTAGCGACAACAAACCAGAACTAATAAATCTTTTCTTGTGTGAACAACTACAACTAATCCCAAAAAAACAGCAGCCAACAAACTTACCAATGCACGAAATTAAGCAGCAAGAAATAAAGAACGCAGGCAATTTTTACGTGAAAAATCTCCCTCAATATGAGACTGAAAAAATCACGGGACCTAGTCCAGTAAAGAAAAACTCCACTATCATCAATCAAGTTATAAAGAATTTTTTACCTCTCGATATAACTAGAGTCACAACTCAACTAAAAAAATACAGCAATAATCATCAACAAGATGAAAGAATCAAAGAGTTAAGAGCAATATCACCCTTAAAATCTCAACAATTTCGACTGAAGATCAGGATACTTTGGAGACCTTCAAATCTAATCTCCACCATTCAGAATGAAGAACAACAAGAGACGAATCTCTGGTTAAAATTTCAGGTCGATCCGACAAAAAATCACCATGCGATCGAAGGTTAGAAGAATACTGCACAAAGTTGGCAGAAAAACGGAAATTTTCTTCTTCCTCTCTTTTTCCCTCTCTTTTCTCTTCTGGCTGGCCTCTCTTCTCTACACTTCTTTAGGGTTTATAACACCCTTTTATATTTTAGGCTTTGAGCTCTACTTAGAAGTAACCCAAACCCAATAAATCTCCTCCTCACGACTAAGTAGAGGATCTAACCATATCGGTCATCAAGCAACTAATCTCAAGCTTCTCCTTCGGCAATGCTTTAGTCATCATGTCAGCACCATTATCATCTGTATGAACCTTTTCTAGCTCTAGCAACTTGAAATTCACCACCTCTCATATCCAATGATACCTAACATCAATGTGTTTCAACCTTGCATAGAAACTAGTATTCTTGCTAAGATGAATAACACTCTGGTTGTCACAAAATAACTATACCAATCCTACTTGAAACTAAGCTCAAGAAAAAAGGTTTTATCCACAGCAACTCTTTGCAAGCTTCTGTAGCTGCAATAAACTCAACCTTTGTGGTTGACAAAGCAACACACTTCTGTAATCTTGATTGCTATGCTATAGCTCCCCCTACAAACTTGATTATGAAACCTGATGTAGACTTTCGAAAATTAACCTCTCTTGCCATGTTTGCATCAGTAAAACCAACTAGTAAAGGCTTATCACCACCAAAACTAAGACTCATGTCAGTCTGAGATACCTCATAATCCTCAACCTGAAACGAGGAGCAAGTGGGCTAGCAATAGGTTTAGCCCCAGTCATACTAAACCTTTGAAGTACCTTCTTTATGTACTTCTTTTGTGACAAGTACAACTTTCTGGCATCCCTGCAATGAGTAATTGCCATGCATAAAATTTGCTTAGCATGACCCAAGTCTTTCATGGCAAAAGACTTACTTAGCTTCTTCTTCAGCTCAGTAATCCTAGAAGCATTCTTGCCCATATTCAACATATCATCCACATAAAGTAACAATATGATAAAATCATCGTCAGAAAATCTGCATGCAAACATACAGTGACCTCCAGAAGTCTTCTTGTAGCCTTGCTCCCCTATAATTGATTCAAACTTCTTATGCCACTGCCTAGGAGCCTGCTTCAACCCATACAAGCTCTTCTTCAGTTTGCACACAAAGTCTTCTTTTCCTTTCACCT
>JANITW010000008.1:22738133-22748584 GCA_027564335.1 Erythroxylum williamsii | reverse complement strand
ACCCGACCGACCGTAGTCGATCTGTGGAGATACCGGGCGATGGAGAATGAGGTCCCAAGGATCTTGTCCCGGCGACCCGACCGACCGTGGTCGATCTGTGGAGATACCGGGCAATGGCTGATTGGATTTTCTACCCTTCGCCACATATAATGGAGCTTTTTATTGCTGAGAAATCTGAAAACCCCTTTATTGGTGATAATGAGGGCGTTGGTCGTTAAAAAACCTGTCTGCGAGGGACACAAAAAAGGTACCTACAAGTTTTGTACAAAACATTATTGAACAAACATTAATCAAACAAAGACTTATCTACTGGTAGAACGACCTTAGGTTCCGAGAGTTCCACGGCCTTGGTAGAATTTTCCCTTTTGCATCGCGTAAGATGTAAGAGCCATGCCCGACTTGCTTGATCACCCGATAGGGTCCTTCCCATGCTTGCCCGACGTATCCCCCGACCTTCATGTCGCTCGGCTTTGCACTTCTGTTGTAGAGCTTTGCCGCTTTCTGCCTGACGGCTTCCGAACGAGCGGCTGCCCCATCTCTGTCTTTGCTTAGAAGCACAAGTTCGGCTCGGTAGGCTTCATTGTTCCGTTCTTCTTCATCGGCTCTGACATCAAGAGAGTTCGTCGGACGAGGATCTGCATCCGATCGGTGTCGGAGATTCGGGTGTATATTGAGTGCAGCGTCATCCTCTAAAGCGACACTCTGTTCTTCTTGTTCCAAGTTCTGAGGCTGCGGTTGATCGTTAGGATCTGAGGATTCCGTGCGGGAAATACGTGGTGCAGGCGGCAAAGTTGCAGGTAGCTGCAAACCCATGCGTTGCATCGCCAGAGCCGCGACAGCGGCTATATCAGGGTTCGTCGCCGCCGCCTGACTAATCTGTGTGTTTCTGGACGTGGTGCTAGGAAGTCGGGCCCCACGGTGGGTGCCAATTGGTTCTGCCGGATTTTGGCTGAACTGTACGTTGCCGTTCGGATTCATGAGTCGGCTGCTTCCTGTGATGAATCCGACGTGAAGACACCTGCAAAACAAAGAAGGCTTGTCGAAGGTTGTGTCTCGATTAGCCCCTCCGACGCTCAAGTCAGTCTTTTGGTGAAGGTGAGGTTGCTGAATGCAGAGAAAACTATGTTATGATTGCGTACCTTGATCATGATGAAATCATACCTTATATATGAGATTGACGTTAGGGCTAGGTCTTTACGTAGACTTCTACTTCTGCATGGAAGGTTTTCACCTGCTAATGGGCCATGGATGTGTGGATCAGGCCCGGATTAACCAATGAGTGTGAGACCGATTGATCAGCTTGTGGGTTGTTGTGCTTGAGTTCGGGCCCAGTACAGCCGACCCGACCAAGTGAAGTGATTGGTAAGCTTTACAAGTTCCTGTAGTTGGAGCACAATCTCAGTAGATTGAGAGAAATTAGAGTTTTTATGACATGTAGAAGAGGAAGAAGAGCATCAGAGCTATAGACCACAGAAGCACAAAGAGAAGCAATTATGGAGTTTAATTGTTTAAAATAAGAAGAGGCTTAAGCAACGTGTCATTTTTATATCTTATAAATCTTTTAAGATTTTATTGTTTTAAATATGTTGTATTACAATATAGACTGCATAGTCCGTAGTGCAGAGTATAGCCTGGAGATTTAGTTTTATAGGTTTATACATATGCTTCATGTCTGGATTTCTTTTCATTATTTATATTTTAAAATTTTTGCAAAATTTGATATAAATTTTACATTGTAAAATTTAAATTATTGAGTAAAATTTAATATATTGTTAATTAATTAATTTATAAAATATTATTAATATGAAAAAGTCATTTATTTATAATTTATAATTATAATTATGATAGTATTATTTTATTGTCAAAATTAGACATTATTATAATAAAAATTCCTTTTTCTTTAATGGTGTCTATATTACTTCTAATTTAATTGTAACTATTATTTTTTGTTAATGAACATTTTTTATTTATATGATTTAGATTTTAATATTTAGTATCCATTTAGTTATATTAATAATATAAATTTACTTAAAAATTTTCCTTATGTAGTGATTATAATATTTTATCATTAACATTATTATTTATTTTATACATATACTGAGAACAGTTGAGTGAAAATTGTTTTTCATAATTAGACTTATTTTTGACAAATTACAATTTAAATTAATTAAAATTTACTAAATTTTGTACGTTTAATTATATACATATTTTAATGATAAAAATATTAATAAAGTAGTTTTACTTCTACAACTTTTGACTGGCGTACAAAGAATTATGTGATAAGTATAAGGTATAATATATCAAGAAATTATTTTATAAATTTGAAAAAAATTACAAATTTAAAAAATTATTCAAAATAATACTTAATATTAATACAGAATCAAATCTGTATTCATAACTTTCAGCCTACAGTACACTTAACCCGCTCGACTTTCATATCATAAGATCAATAGGAAAAATGGCTTACAAAGGCGAGAAATAAGTGCGAGTATCATAATTTTGACCGCCGGCACCAATACCTTGGACGCCTTGCTTTAATCTTTACCGATCCACTTAACCCGTAAGCAAAGCCAACGTTCTGTTGTATGTTGTTACAAGTTACACGCCACAACTTTACTAGTCTTTGCCCTTCTCTCCCTCTTCTTAGTACTAGCTGCTTGTAAGCCCCTCTCTCTCCCCCCCTTCCCATCGATAGGCCAACGGAGCATTCGCTTGCAGGTCCGTGATTAACTACTGATTTTCTGTTTGGTTTCCGAGAAATTTGAAGGGGGCAGAGGAGAAAGGGAACTGTCCGTGGTCTCCATTGTTATCGGCAGGTAAGGGCTCTGGAGTTGTTGTAAGATCTAAAAAGTTACTTCCATTTGCCTTTTTCCTTTTCCAGTTTCTCTGGCGGGGACCATTGAAATGTAATAAGAAACTCAAAAAAATTTCTTAATAGTTTGGATAGATATGCACATTTTAAGCTAATCGTTAACTTTCTTACCTTTCTTGTCCATTCACTCTTTATCTCTTATCTGATACAATAAAATGGTGTTGGTCCTTTCTTCTTCTTCCTCTCTCTCTCTGTCTCTCTCTCCTATTATCACGTTTTGCATTGAAATTTAGTCAACGGCCGTTAGTCAATGCCTCTTCTTTCAGACAAGTTCGTCAAATATAAGCCACTTATTGCTACATCCAGAAGAACATTTCTCTTGTTTGGTCTCCATTCCCCATGTTTTGTGGTGGCTTGGGTGTGTTGTTTGGACTAATCATTATTTTAACTACTCTCAGTAGACATAATTCGGCAATGGCAGATGGGAATTCTTCGTCTGAAGCTGGGAATGAGTTTAACCTTGACTCAATCAGAAAGGCTTTGATAAGACAAGAAGATACAATTGTTTTCTGTTTGATAGAGAGAGCGCGATTTCCCAGCAATTCTCGACTGTACAATGATTCTTTGGATTTGGTTACTGGGTTTTCTGGTTCTTTGGTTCACTTCATAATCCAGGAAACAGAGGCCATTCAAGCCAAGGTAAGTCAGCTAATTTTATTGATACACGAAATGCACTTCTGATATGTTCAGCCTTTTGCTTTTCAAAGATACGAGTTTAGGAGGTTCATAAGCCATGATGCATAAAAATTCTCTTTGTTGTTATTACTTATTAGTATTACACAGTGGTGGTTCCAATTGGGAGTTGGAGACATCAATTGGTTCTGGTTTTGTTACAGGCTGGAAGATATGAGAATCCAGAAGAAAATGCCTTCTTTCCGGAAAATCTTCCTCCTTCAGTTGTGTCCAACAAATATCCTCAGGTAATTACTTGTACTAATTTCAACAGATGTTATCACAACTTTGTTGCCTGTATATCTGATCCCAGTTATAGGTTTTGCATCCTTCAGCTGCCTCTGTCAACGTAAGCACGAAAATATGGGAAATGTATTTCAACGAACTGCTTCCATTGTTTGTTTGTCGTGGTGATGATGGGAACTTTGCATCTACTGCTGCCAGTGACCTTGATTGTCTGCAGGTAGGGCGCTTTGAACGTAACATAATTGTAGGAATTAGGAGAATCCTTTTACTAATCGATGTTTCTGCTACACATGCTCTCCATTTACTGGTATTGAATTATCTGTAGGCCCTCTCTAGAAGAATTCACTACGGGAAGTTTGTTGCTGAGATTAAATTCCGGGATGCTCCACAAGAATATGCTGCTGCAATTCGCTCTAAGGTATGATTGAGAGATGCTATTGATGTAAGGTGGGGTAGATAAGTTAATCATTATCGAAGGCTTTTAAGAAGGTAACCCCATTTTTCCTTCCATGTCAATGATTGCTCAGCTTAATAAAGTGGTCTGCCATATATAGGCATGTAAAAGTGCAAGCTTTATACATAGTGAGATCAGGTTCATGACTTAGACATGCCGCAAAATGATACTGCTGCTGAATATAGGGTATACTATATGTAGGCATGTACAAGTGCTAGCTTACGTAATGGGGATTTAAATAGTGAAGTCAGTAGTTGTATCAGTTTTCTTCAAGTAATTACATTCCTCATTCTATCAGTTACATGATTATAGGGAGTTATAGTCAGTTTCCAGTGATAAATATATTTTTAGTTGTAACTTCGATAGCTTTTGATGTCAGTTTCCAGTGGTAAATATATTTCTACTTGTAACTTTGATAACTTTTGATATTATGTAAAACACAAAGTTAATAGGGCATTATCTGATCAACCTAACATCTTTTGCTTGTAAAGAGCATCAAAAAGTTTCTGAATCTTGATGGCTGTTGAGATTCCAGGACAGGGATGCTTTGATGAAGTTGTTGACATTTGAGAAAGTAGAAGAGATGGTGAAGAAGAGGGTTGAGAAGAAGGCAAGAGTGTTCGGACAAGAAGTGACAGTTGGGAACAACGAGCACCTTGGAAACTTCAAGGTTGATCCTGCCGTAGTGGTGCGCCTTTTCGACGAATGGGTTATGCCATTTACCAAGTTCGTTCAGGTTGAGTACCTCCTCCGACGATTGGATTGAGACCCCCTCAAATTAGCGATTCTTACTATTGACATGGATACGGTATTTATTCCACCATTCAAAACATTGGATTCTAAAGATTCTCATTCCGTAAAATCATACGTACTATGATCATGTGATAAAGGCCATCAAGATTTTATTGTGGTGTTTTTATTATGATCCTTTTGAAAACGTTACGAAGGGTGTGCTTTCCATAAAATAGTTTTATAGAGTAAATTTATAATTATTTTAGATAGAACTCAATCATATGTTATTGACCTTTAAATGTCATTGTAAGCAATCCTTATTAATTCCCAGATCATTGAGGTTCATTTCTAAATGTTTTATTTGAAAACTTTCAACGAAAATTCTTGGTTGTCTTCCCTGTGAATCATCGACTTTAGGAAAACAAACAAAGGGATCATTCTCATTCTTTTTAGAATATCGTTATTTGGGGTTTTACTACATTGTTTACAGGTTTTATGCTTATTTCTTTACAGGTTGTATGGTTAAATTTCTCTTGTAGCTTAAGAAATTTTAGAAAAATTATTCAATCTTTAAAATTCTCAAAAGTATTCATTCTAGTTTTTAGTTTTTCAGAAAAATATTTTCTTTTAGAATTTTAATAAAAAGTAATGACAGAAATGAACATTAGATATAGAATAATCTAGTGTTATTTATGTGATGATTTAACTCTAGTCTTAAATTCAAACATAACTAATTAAGTATAATTTAAACTAATAATTTATTAAAATTATTTTAAATTGTTAATCTAAAGTCCAGCTTAAATTTATTAGGGTTGAGTTTAAAAATTGAGTTATGTTATTATATCATTGACATTTGATTAGTCTATATTTGATATGTATATTAAGTGTATTTCATTGTTATTTTTAAGCAAATACTAATAGAAGGATTTTTCTAAAAAACTGAAAATAAGACTTTAAAAATAATTTAAAGATCAGATAATCTTCCCAAAAACTTTTTAATAACAAGGGAGGTCTATATATTTTACTCTTATTATAAGTGACATAAACAATTTGACAAAATTATCTTAATTCTTTTTAATTTCAAGTGTTTCACATTTTAGTTGTTTTGTAATTTTGTATCTTATCATATGTTTAAACCTTCTTTTTAGTATAAATGAATAATTCTCCATAGAGTAATTTATTACAAGGAATTTAATCATTATAATTTTATTTATAATTTTTCTGTTAATGGAAGAGGAAATCTTGTTAAGAACTTTTTTTCTTCAAAAAGGTTGATTTGAGTCAGCATTACTCTGGTTAAGCAAAATCTAAAAGTTTTTTGCTTATATGAGTTGATAATAATGCGACAATTTTATCTTTTAAATGTGATGAGTCGCTTATAAAGTGTAGGAAAATTATTAATATTAAAGTTTCTTGAAAATTAAATAAAAATAGGATAACACCCCAACGAGTTATAACATAATGAGCTATAAAAACCAGTGTAACAAGGAACTAATAATGCTACCTAAAGAAAGTAACAACAATAGTAAGAACAAACCGATAATAATAAAGGTTAGAACTCAAACATCAGTTACATGAACAACGGTAAGGTCTCATACTTCTACCAATTTTTGCATAAGGAAAGTAGAAGAGGTGAAGTCGATAATGAATAAATTATTCACCATCTAGTAACTATTGCAAAGGAGATTAAGTTGGCATTAACATTTAATGAAATGATAGCTTTATTCTAATCCAATATTTTGGGATAGAAGTCACTCCTATATATCACTTTATCATTAAAGATACAGTCATTTCTTTCCTTTTATAAAGTATAAGTGGTGGCACAAAAAGAATATTTTAATAATGAGGAAATCGACATCACTCAAGGGTTACTATTGAGATGACCAAGAGATCAACTGTTTACATCTTTTCACATTAAAAACATGAGCATTTAATTGTTGAATAGAGTTTCGTAACCCTTTAAAGAAAACATATTTAAAGAATAGGTGTTCCTTGGTTCCATCTTTATTGTAGCAAAGTTGACAAACAGGTGCAAAGGATGGGAAATTTTGTTCTTATCAAAAGTGGAGAGTTTATTTTTAGTGGTAGACCATATTATGAATGCTAAAGCTTAGGAGGGATGTTATTGTTTCATACTAGCTTTTTCTATAAGACGTTAGGAGCAAGACTCCTAGAGTCGTTGTGACCACACTTGTTGTTGAATAAGCCTGAGGAGTGTTTGGTCCAATGGATGATATCCTGATTCAATTGACTGGGAAAGTAAGTAATTTTCTTTGATAAGCTAGATGTATTTGATGAACCATTCATTACTATTGACAAATTCAAAGACTTTGGCTTTATGGTTCAACATATGCCTCAGATGGAAGACTTGAGGGAGCAAGTAAAGAGGGCCAATATTACACCAATTGTCATACCATAACTAGGTGGCTTTGCAATTCCTTATGGTGCAGATTTCTTGGCAAAGTTTGTTTTTCAATTTTAGAATATTCACTATAATCCAAAGCATTCAAAGTGAGGTTTAATTTCCATAATATAGTTTTTCTCTAGATAATGAGAGTGCACTCATTTGACCAAAGAGACTCCTTATCTATAGGTATTCTCTAAAGCTTTCTAGTAAGTGGAACATTAATGCTTAGTTGAATAGGCTAAATTCAAGAAAACCTTCCTTTCTATGCAATCTAACATCATTCCATTTCACCTTAGCATTATGTTTCCTGTAAGCATCCCCTATCCAAAGAAAATTCCTTATGATTTTTTCAAAGCCTTTAGTAATATTTCTAAAAAGTGCCATGTGAGACATCTAGTAGGCATGAAAGTTATTCATAATAGATTTAATGGTTTAATTTTACTTGTATAAGATAAGCTTTTATTGCCCAGTGGCCAATCCTCTTATGAATGGAATCAAAGATAGAGGCCTCTTAATAGTAATAAGAATGCCAATATATATGAAAGGTAGCTTCCCCAACCTTAACCTTGTAATAAAAGCAAGATAATCTGTATGATCTTTTAATAACGTCAGACAAAAAAATGAAGCTTTTATCCTTAGTGAAGTTTAAGGTTAAAAGTGAGTAAAAGCTCTTTAGGGAATCTATGATATCCTTAATAAAAAGAGGCTCAACGTTGCAAAAAACTAGTAAATCATCAACAAAAGACAAATTGAAGATTCTTTGCTTCAAACACTTATGATGAAATTTAAAGCTAGGTTTCCTCCTACTATTGAAATAAGCAAGCCCTGAGAACACTTCAATGCAAATTACAAAAAAATAAAATGAAATAAGATCACTTTTTATATTGTCTTTACCACTTTTAAGCGTAAGATTAAACTCACCATTGACCAAGATGTTAAAAGTGACTGCAAAGATATATTAATAGATCCGATTAATAAACAAGTTTGAAAAGCCAAGTGTTTTTAGTGTTTGAATAATGAAACTCTAACTTATAATATCAAAACCTTTATGAAAGTCTATTTTCATAGTAAAGCATTGTTTGCAATTCCTAATTTAGTAGCCTTTGAATAATTTCTGAGCCAAAAGAATGTTATCCTCATTGCTTTTATCTTTAATAAAATCACCTTAATATTTACAAATCAAAGAGCCCATAATAAAGCTAAGTCTAAAAGCAAGATATTTTTATATAATTTTGATAAAAGGTATCACAACAAGAGATGGTTCTATAATCTTTGAGCGAGTTAAAGTTAAGGCATTTATGTGCAAGGAAAATAGAAGAAATAATGAAATGTTTGAGTAGCCTTTTCCTAAAGAATTCATGAACAACTTGAAAAACTTGATGTTTAATAATTTGTCAAGATTCTTAGAAGAAATAAGCGTTGATCCCATCTGGTCTAGGTTTCTTATTAGGATTGAAACTAAACATAACTACTTCAATCTCAAATACCTCAACTTTCTTAATCAGCTCTATATCTTGACTATAAAAAATAGACTAAAAATGTAACATCCCGTTACCAATGTGAGGTCATATCGGTAATTTGGATGAGTGAGCAGTAAGTGCATTCATAATTGAATTGCACGTATAGTGATTCTCCATCAGTGACATGAGTTAATTGCACATGCATATATAGTGACATGCATTCATGATTATTCCAGCATTTAATTGTGTCATGAGTTGCTTTGTGAATTGTGAGAAATTGTGTGAGATGTGAGTTATTGAGAATTAAGCGATAAGTGTAATTGAGTAGTCCATTGAGTTAGATTGTGAGTTGAGTGAAGAGTGATTTATTGAGAATTGAGGAATGATTGAGAATTTGAGAGAAATTGAGTTGTATAACTGAGTTAGTATGTGAAAATTTAATTGTGGAATTTGAAATTGAGATTTGAGTATAGCATCTAGTGTTTTATATTTTTGAGGAATTTTGGGAATTTTTTCGGAATTTTTAGAGATATGTGATCGGACCGAAAAATTGACCTAGAGGCTGACAATTGTGAATTCGGTTCTGAAAGTAAGCGAATTGTGACTTGAAAATTTAGAGTTAAGCGTTTGAGAATTTTTGTGATGAGCCAGTGAAATTAGAGATTGAAATTAAGTGATTTGAGGACTGATAGATTTTGAACCTCAGTTGAAATCAGCCTAGTATATATATATATATAAGTGATTTGGGAGTTAGGGTTAAAACATTTCCCCTTTCCCTTCTCCTCTTTACCGTCGACGATCTCTTCCGTTTCCTTGGAGATTTCGTTCGTTCCTTCCATTGAGAGTAAAGAGTTATTAGAGAGCTTGATGAGGTTGATGATGGCTGAGATTTGAGAGTGAAAATCGTGATTGTTGGAGCTTGGAGCGTTCGGACGTTTTCGATTTCTAGGGTTTCGATCGTTCAGTGATTTGGTAAGTTTTAAGATGTTTATTGTTGTATTTATGTTGATTATGGCATTTATTGTGTTTGAATGAGTTAGTTTGAGTAGTTGAGGAAATAAATGTTGAGTTTGAGTAGCATTAATGGCGGAAAATGAGAATCGGAGAAGACGAACCAGTCGCACGTCGCGACGAATAAAATTAAATAGTTTAGATCTGCATGAGACGTCGCGACGAGCAAAAGGGCTTAGACGCCGCGACGTGTAAGGCATAGACGTCGCGGCGAACAGGTGAAATTCCACGCCGCGGCGAAGGCGAGGTGACGTCGCGGCGAAGGCGTGAATTGGATTTCACGCCGCGGCGAATGTTGTGAGGTCGCGGCGAAGAGGGGAATTTGAGATGAGATTGAATTGGTTTTTAGGGTATATCTTTTAGTGTAGACCTCCAATTGAGGTGAATTCTGATTCGTTGTGAACTAGAGAAAAGGGTCTACAAGTGTGGTATTAATTGAGAGTTGAATTATCTAGAGGGATCGTGAATTATCGAAAGTGAATCAATTCTAGTATCAATGTGACCTAAGTGTTATAATGTGACAATTAGAGTTTAAATTGAGGACTTAATGAGTGAGATGGACCTAGTAAAATAGTGAATTGTGGCTATGAAGTGAGA
>JANITW010000008.1:22723114-22738033 GCA_027564335.1 Erythroxylum williamsii | reverse complement strand
CTGTGTCTATATTTTGGATTGATTTATGAAATGAAAAATTATTATTATGGTTTTAAATTTCAGTGAATTTCATGATGGTGTTTATTTTTTATTGATGTCATGCGAGTGTTTAGTGATCGTAGCACTTCCTTAGCGTGAGATATATGTCGGAACGACCCACGGGCGACCCGGCGTGTACCATACGATAAGGGGGCGCTACAAAAAAAAGATTCTCAAGTGATAAAGTAGTATAAGAAGTGGTAGGATTAAGAACATTTTAAAAATAATTGAGAGCCATCTCTTTTAGCTAATAGTTGAAAGATTAAGAACATTTTAAAAATAACTGAGAGCCATCTCCTTTAGATGATTTTGGCCCTCTACCTTCAAGGCTACCTCATTATAAAGATAAGATATTTTATTAGAGTTCCTTCTAGCAGTGATAGACTTGAAGAGAAAAGAAGATTCCATTTCTTCTTCCAATAGCCATTAGACCCTTATCTTTTGCTTAAAGATGGAAATTCTAATATTTGATGGCCTTGTCGATTACTATCAAAAATAAACCTTACTCCTAGAAATTAAACTTGTAGTTATGGGAATTATGGTTGATCTACATAGAAAGCCAGCTAAAAGTGACTGTAAATTACTACTAAGATTGATGGGGTTTTGTTTGTCATGAATAAAATAAAATACTAATAAAGCTAATAAGATTAAGCTTAAAGACAATCAATAATAATTAATTCTACTTTGAGTATTTATTGGGGAAATAAGTATTTCTTATCTTTCCTCACGTGTGGTTAACAAAGAACATTAGCAAACCAGTAATCTAATCTAACAATTCAATAAATCAAAGTTCCTTTAACCACCAGCTATTAAGAGAGACTTAGCCTATTATTCTTCCTAGGATTTAATAACAACATCAGCGAAATTACTAAATTTTAGCTGCTACTTGATTAGCAGTAGATTATCAAACAAAATTAACTAATAGGCCTCATGCAATAATGAACGATAATTAAGATAATAAGCATAAAAGAACAATAGAACTAAAAATGTAAACTAAAACAATAAACTCATTTAGATCTCACAGTTTTGATGTTTCGAGGTTTTAACTCCTTCGTCTAAAAGTGAGATTAGCCATGCAGGGTCTCTAAGGTGTCAAGAGAGGGGAGAGAGGTGTGTGATGTGTGTCTTTTTTTCTGGATGTCTTCCCCTCCTCTTTTATGTTAAAAAAAACAATAGATAGAAACCTAGGAAATCTCATAAAGATATGCCAAATATTCTCTCCACAATAAAAGACCCAATTAAGGAAAATAATAATAATGCAAATAATAGTCTTCTTGGTTGAGGGAAGTGGCCTTTCAGCTGATATTTCACTTCCAAGTTAGCTTAGGAAGCTTCCTTAATTATCTCCTTGATTATTGTGTAGTAATCTTGCAAATCTCGGTTGGATTAGTCCAACAATGTTCACTTCTTGCCTAATTTCTGACCTCTTCTAGTCAGAACTATTAAAAACTTAAAACATGAAAGTTGTAGCTCTATTCGTGGGCTTTCTAGCACCACTTGAGTAATCTCAATCAAAGTTTGTATGTGAAAATTATGGCCCAAATATGATAATATGTCAAAATTGTTCATATTTGTGAAATTATCTCGTTTTGCTCCTTTTTCTTCCATAACACACCTAAATCAAAATATACACATAATGAGTACTTTTAGGCTAGTAATAAACATAGAAGGCTAAGGATTAGTGGAGAATAATACAATATTATACTTCTTATCAAATTCTCCCATACTTAGCCCTTGACTGTCCTCATATAAAGTAAAAGTTCAATAACTTCTTCCCTTCCTGATTATTAGAAGGATAGGCAAAATCAAAATATAGAGAGATCAATAACCATCAAAACTCACAACAAGAATTCAATATCAAATTATCTTACTCATGATCAATCAATAACCATTCCCTTTTGAAACTAAGCAATCAATTAGTAGACTCTCACAAGTCAAAACTCTCATGTGTTTAAAAATAAAAACAATTTCTAGTGCCCACTTAAATATCTTCTGTGAACTAGATAATCCACTGAACTTGACTATCGCCCCACTCACAACCTATAGATGTGCAAAGGTTTCATATAGAGCACAAATCAAAAGTCTTTCTTGGAGTTGTAACGTAGGCTTAGGGTAGGGGTAAGATAATATTTTGAAAATAAAGCTCGAGAGCATAAGAAGTGGTGAAGTAATAGTAAATATATTGTGTCTTGAAGAGATGAATAATAAGATCTCCAACAAAGCCATCAACTTGCAAACCAAATCTCAACATCACTATTCATACACCCTTAACAAATATCCTAAATCACCCCTTTATTACTAAAGAATGAGGGAATATCACTCTTGAAAGAGTATAAAACATTAGGAATTGATTTTCTCTATCATTTATAAACTAATTCCACAAAAATATATTTTCTTTTTTTTCAACTCTAACTTTTGCCTAGGTGCCCTTTTGGGTTTTCTAGCGAGTTTATTTTTTCAAATTAAAACATGAAAATGACTTAAAAGACAATACATATCAACAATAGAGTATATTAGTAAACTACGCAAACAATGGAGCCCAATAATGTAAAAGATGAAAACATGCTCCAAATCAGTAGTACCAAACTAAATAATTAACCCATAATTCACTTACAAGAAACCCACAAAAATGACTATCACGAGTAACAATAGAGGTAGCGTTACTCCACAACTTCTCAAACTCAGTTCAGTATGATGTTTTTCAAGTCTTTAGGCTTGTAATGCAAGTTAATGAAAGAAATAGGCGATAGGCTCAGTGGGGTTAAACCTTAAGGAAATACTTAAAGGTGGGCCATTTGGCTAATGTAGTTTAATAATCTAGAAAGAATTAACGATTTTTGTGTTGCAAGGAGTACAAACCAAGGCAATGTCTGGAGGTACAAGTTCATGAAGGTCACATATGAAAAGAAGTATAAGACTGAATTGATGAGTTAGTCGAGTAGGCCTAAGTCTCACGGGATAATTTATGTCTAGTTAACACTCTTCTAAAGGAACACTTATCAATCAATCATAAGAGTAAGCTTACATACCCAAGTTGTCATGAATCCCTCTAGTTATTTACTCTCTACAAATGAATGTACCATCTTCTTAAAAACAATTTAACATGCTACAAACAAAATGAAGGTAATTTTTTTTAATAACAACTCTCAAATTATCCCCTCCCCTACACTTATAACTTACATTGGGCCCAGTGTAAGGTTAAATGCAAAGTAAGGAACAAATAACGAAAGATAAATTAGCTCATAAAGAAATAGAGAAAGAACAAACTCCCTTTGGATTGCCTCCTAAGTAGCGCCTTTAATTAAAGTCGATGACTCCACTTAATTTTTTCTTCCTTATTCCAAGTAAACTGGAATCTCGATAAAAATTTCCTCCACATTTTCAAGTTGAAAGCCCTCATAATAAGGCTTGAGTCTATGACCATTGACCTTGAATACCTTAGATGTTTTCATGCTTTGAATTTCAACTGCACCATGAGGAAAAACATTATTAATAATAAAAGGCCCTTCAAACGAGAACAAAGCTTACCTAGAAATAATTGAAGTCGAGAATTATAAAGAAGAACTTGTTATCCAATTTTAAACTCCTTTCTTGAAATCATTTTATCATGAAAAGCTTTTATCTTCTCTTTGTAAATTCTTGTGTTCTCGTAGGCATTACTGTGAATCTCATCTAGCTCTTGTAACTCTAGCTTTTGTGTTCCCCACTTTCAGGCAACATACCAATAGGTGTTTTATATGTTGTCCTATATGCTCATAACACATCCTCCAAATGCAAGCTCCAATCTTTTTTGTTTTTTTCTATCTTTTCAAGTATAGACTTGATCTTCTGATTAGATACCTCCACTTGATTGCTAGTTTGTGGATGATGAGTAGTTGAAATCTTGTGGATAACATAATATTTTCTAAGTAAGGCCTCAATAGTTTGATTGCAAATGTGAGTGCCTCAATCACTTATCAATGCTCTTCGAATTCCAAATCTGCAAAAGATGTGAGACTTGATAATAGTTGTAACAATTTTAGAGTCATTAGTTTTGGTTGATTTAGCCTCCACCCATTTTGAAACATAATCAACATCTAACAATATGTAAACATTACCAAATGATGCAAGGAATGGTCCCATAAAGTCAATGCCTTAAACATCAAAAATTTTGCAAACTAGTATAAGGGATTGTAGTAACTTATTTCTTTAGGATATATTACCTGTTCTTTGACAATTATCACATGGTTTACAAAAGAAATATGAATCTTGAAATAGGGTTGACCAGTAAAAACTACATTCTAAAACCTTTCTAGTTGTTCTTTTAGCTTCAGGGTGACCACCATATGCATGAGAATGACAACAATTTAAACTAGACAAAGTCTCATTATTAGGAACACATTATATAACTATTTGGTTAACACAATGTTTCCACAAATAATGATCATCCCACACATAATATTTAGTATCACTTCTAATTTTCTCTTTTTGATTTAGGCATGTCATTAGGAAAAGTCTTTGCAACTAAATAATTAACTATATCAGTGGACCAAAATTCTATTTCCTTAATTGCAAATATTTGTTCATCAAGAAAATTGTCATTTAAAGGAAACTTATCTTCTTCCCTAATTAAACAACTAAGGTGATCAACAACTTGATTCTCCTTTCCTTTCTTGTCCTTTATCTGTATGTTGAATTCACTCAAGAGAAGTATCCACCTTATCAGTTTTGGTTTTACCTCTTTCTTCGTCAATGAATAACAAACAGATGCAGGATTAAAATAAATAATTTCTTTAGTATCAAACAAATAAGAGCGAAATTTTTATAAAGAAAAAACAACCAAAAGTTCTTTTTTAGTGGTGGAATAGTTGCGTTGAGCATCATCTAGAGTTCTGGAAGCATAATAAATGGCATGTGATGTCATCCCAATTCTTTGTCCTAGCATAGTACCAATAGCATAACACTTATGATACACATTATCCCAAAGAGAACGTTGTAGTTAGGTGGTTGCATAACTAGTGCGGTAGTCAGTAATGTTTTCAACTAATCAAAATCTTTCTTACATATTGCATCGAACTCAAAAGCTACGTCTTTTTGCAACAATTTGCATAAGGTGATTTTTGAGAAATCCTTTATAAATATCTTGTAAAACCCTACATGTCTATGAAAAGAATGAACTTCCCACATGCTAGTGGGGTAAGGTAAGTATTGGATAATATCAACTTTAGCTTTATCAACCTCAATTCCCTTACGGGTGACAACATGACCCCAAAACTATTCCTTGTTCCATTATAAAATGACATTTTTCAGAATTTAAAACAAGGTTAGTTTGAATGCATTCTGAAGGATTACTATAAGGTTATGCAAATAGTTATCAAAGGAATCTCCATGAATGGTAAAATCATCTGTAAAATTGCAATGATGTTTTCAATATAATCTAAAAATATGTTAATCATACACCTTTGAAATTGGAAGGGGCATTGCAAAGTCCAAAGGGAATGTACCGATATGTAAATGTTTCGAATGGGCACATAAAAGTAGTATTTTTTTAATCTTTTGATGCAACTGGAATTTAAAAATAACCATTTTGCTTACAAGTAGGGATCAATTCATTATCCTGATTTTTCACAATAGTTATTCCAGTCTTTTTGGGCACTACCTACACGGGGCTAACCTAATCATTATCAGAAATAGGGTAAATAATTCCAACCCCAAGTAATTTAAGTATTTCTTTTTTTAACCGCATCCAACAAAGGTGGATTTAATCTCCTTTGGGGTAAGGTTTTGCTCCTTCTTCTAATAAGATTCTATGCTTGCATATAGATAGGCTAATTCCCTTAATTTTATCAATTATCTATCCAACAGTCATCTTATGTTCCTTAAGAACTTGCACCAATTTGTATTCTTGTTGTTCACTAAGCATGCTTAAGATGATGACTGTCCTTCTCTAAGGAACACAAATTTCAAATGCTTAGAAAGGGGTTTTAATTCAGGAATTGGTGCCTATTTCAAAAAAGGTAAAAGTCTCTAATTAGAAATAGGTAAATCAATATAGGAAATGTTACCTTGCATTTATTCCTCATGATTTTCATTGAGAGCTAAAATGTTCTCTTGTAGCTGATTAGTAAATGAAAATTCTTCAAATCCTCTTCATTAACATATTCACTAATGGCTATTTCCAAAGCATCCTTTCCACTAAGATCAAAAACCCCTTATGCCAATGAATCAACTACATCAATGGTACAAATAGAATCATGTTCGTTAGGATATTTCATGGCATCATGAATATTAATTTCAACAATTTCACCATCAAATTCCATAAAGAGGTTACCATCATGCACATCAATTTTAGTTTTGAACATCTTTAAAAATGGTCTTCCTAACAAAATAGGAGCACTTCAATCATTGTTTTCCATATCAAGAACATAAAAATCAACAGGAAAAACTAAATTATTAACTTAAACAAGAATATCCTCAACTACACCTATAAGATAGGCATTAGATTTATATGCCAATTGAATTACAACACTTGTTTTGTATAAAGGACCAAGTTTCAAAGAAGCATAAATAGAACATAGCATAACATTAATTGAAGCTCCTAGGTCTAACACGGCCTTTCCAAATCTAATACCACCATTTATACAAGGGATAGTGAAAGAACCTGGGTCTTTACATTTAGTAGGAAGCTTTCTTTGACTCATAGTAGAAACGTTCTCCCCCATTCTAATCTTTTGAACTCCTTTAAGCTTTTTTCTCCTCTTATGTGTACATAATTATTTGAGAAATTTAGCATAACAAGGTATTTGTTTAATAACATCAAGTAAAGGAATATTTACTTCACAATTACGAAAAGTTTCAAGGAATTCTTTTTCTTCCTCCTCTTTCTTAGATTTATTTAAATGTCCCGAAAAAGGTACATCATATTTATAATCAAAAAATGGACGAAACTTACATGCTTTTGGTTCGTCATGTTTTTTGGGAACGTTCTCATCATCCTTGTGGGGAAAGTTACTGTGTAAGATAATTTCATTATTCTTTTCTTGTATTGAAGCTATTAGAGGGGTCTTTTTGGTGCTTCTAGCTCTTTTCCACTTCTTAAAACATTTGTATTTGCATTCTCTTTTTTGGATTAACAATTGTTTGAGATGGCAGCTTTCCAGAAACCCTTAATTCGAAATTACTCACTGTAGTAGCTAATTAGCCAACTTGATTTGCCAAGTTTTGGATACTAGTCCTTGTCTCTTGTTAAAATTGTCTTGTCTCTTATTACAATTTCAAAGTGTTAGAAGCTAAAGATATGAAAATATCATCTAAACACATATTAGAAAAAGAATTGGAACTAGAGGGTTTAGATGATTGTTATTGTTTTGGAAACATATGACTGCTTATATTGTTGAAAATTTGCACATGGTTGATTCACTTGTGGGCTTTCATAACTAAGATTAGGATGATGCTTCCATCCTAGATTATATGTATTCGAATAGGGATCATATCTCCTTTATGGTTGTCCCGAAAATCCAATCATTGCATTAATGTGTTCAATAGATTCCTATTAAAGCATGGGACACATATCAGTTGGGTGCCTAACTATCGAACAAATTTTGCAAGCCTTCACCGATTGCATGTTACTTACAACAAGTTGATGAGCAAGAGAGGTTAGTCCAACAATCTTTTAGTGTAAATCAGAAACATTCACCTCGTTAACATGTTCAGAACATAAGTTTAATCTTGTTCCAAACTGTTGTGAATAGCTACCATGTTCCCAATTAAATTTTTAACTTGCTCATGTGTCTTATTCGCCAAGGCACCTCAACTGGCACCATCAATTAGGCTCTAAAAATATTGTATAAGTAATTGCTTGCTAATTTGATGGTTAGGGAAACTTACACATAGTCTCTTGAAACGTTCCTAGTATTCAATGACTTTCCTTGTTTTCACTTTATTCCACAAATCTCTTTGCTAATGTTAGAGCTCTTTGATGGTGGAAAGTACTTCTCCAAGAATGCTTTCTTCATAAAATTCCATGTGGTAATACTTACAGAGGGTAAGTAATAGAGCCAATCGTTAGCTGCATCTTTTAATGACAATGGAAAAGCTCTTAGGTTGATTTGCTTGTCTGTTACCCTCAAGGGTTTCATAGTTGTGCATATTAAATAGAACTCCTTTAAATGTTTGTTTGCATCTTCACCTGGCAAACCATGACAAGTAGGTAAAAGATGTATTAGTCCAGACTTCAACTCAAATGAAACATCATTATTTATTGTAGGAAAAGTGATGAATAAGGGTTGTTGTTCCAAATTTGGAGCAACAAACTGCATCAAAGTTTGATCTATGTATCCTTGTTCTTTTGAATTTGAATCACTTACAAATAGCAAATCAAGTCTAATAAGATCGATCTCGTGTCTCCTTCTACTAGCTGCTTTCATTAATTTCTTTGCGATTTTCTCATTCTCCAAATCAAACTATAATCTAAAATTAGAAGAATGAGAATTATGCATAAACTAAATGGCAAAATAAAATCAAAAAAGCAAAAAAATAAATTTAAATTTAAATTTAAAAATTGCTTCAGAAATTAAAAACTATCGAAAACTCCTAGAAACTGATCGAATTTGGCTTAAAACCACTAAGGCTCATGATCCAAAAGATTAACTAGTTTTGTTCAAAATGTCTGCTACCTGTAGAAAAAGGTATTTTCGAGCCAGAAACAGATTAAAAATTCTACAAGATGGAAAAAAGAAAAAAATTAAGATGATAGTCAAAATTATAATTTTCATTTTTATTTTGTATAATTAAAAAAATATAAATTATTTCTTCTAGTAGTAGATCATAGCAAAAACACACAAAAACAATTAAAACCTTTCCCCCGTAATAATGCCAAAATTTGATGAGCTTGTCGAGGGCTATCAAAGATAAACCTTACTCCTAGAAATTAAATTTGTAGTAGTGGGAATAAAGATCAATCCAAAGAGAAAGGCAATTAAAAGTGTATATAAATTAGTACTAAGATTGATGGGGGGTTTTTGTCGTGAATAAAATAAAATGCTAATAAAGCTAATAAGATTAAACTTAAAGACAATCAATAATATCTAGCTTGGCCAAAGGAGATACTCACCATCGGAACTATCGACTGATCCTTGATATAATGATAATTAATTCTATGTTTTATGTGGGTGTAGATAACATGTGCTATGGATATCTGAAGATATCAAACTGTCGACACTCGAATGTATCGAACTATGGACACTGGTGGTGTCAAATTGTAGCAGCTGCATGGTAATCTTATAGGCATGCCTATCTATCCACAATCAAGATAATAAAGCATACAACTATAATATTTCCTTTAACCATTTGCTAATTTCACAATTCATATATTGACAAGTCATATTATATACATTTCAAGTCATAAAATATATATTTGCATTCATACATGTAATTCGTGGCTTACCACTACTAGAAAGGTATCAAAATCACACTTGTATAATCATACTATACATATAAGAGTAATGAATATGCATACAAATCATTCATGTACATGTAAATTTGTTTTGGAATGCATTATGTTCAATTATATAATCTAATGTTCAGTCTCCTAATTCATAAGTGGAAGTCTTATTTCATTTATTTCTATATGTCTGAAAATTTTCATACACAAAGGTTTGGATAAGATGTGGTACAAATCGGAAACAAAAACAATGCCACGATCATCACAAAGACTCTCTCCATGCATACCACTATTTGTTCTTTAATACTCATATACAAAATGTCAAAACTGGGTTTCTAGGTCTTCTATACATTTCTCCCTCTGTGTCTCCCGTTTCTATAGCACTAATAATATGGTCAATTGGACTCCTAACTTATAAGATATAAACCAAATATCACAAACTACTCCAAAATAGTGGTAGCATCAGGTCACCATTTTTTATCTCAATTTTCAGGGTCATAAGGCCAGAATTAAGTCAAAGTACTTTCAAGAGATGTTTAGCTCTATGTATTAATTTCATATGCAACTAAAATCACACATATTGGAGGTTTGTAGGCTGAGTTATGAATCAAGCAATATGATTGGTTTAACAAACCCTAGATAGAATTCCACTACATGATAGTCACTTGTCATATTCAACCAATTCTATCCAAGATAACACCAACATAACACCAAAGTATCATCCAAGCAACCATTAAACATCTGAATGAATCATTGTACACATTCAAATATACACAAATACAAAAATTAACTAAGTGAAGTCCCAAACCTTAAAATTGGGAAAGTCATTCTTCTAATGCTTTTCCTTCCCTTCCTCTTTGGCTTTGCTTGAATCACTAAGTAAAAAATGATGGGATGAAGAACGTGAAATGGAGAGGAAAAAAATATGAAATTAAGTCATCAAAGTTTCGTCTATCTCCCATCTCCATATGCCTTTTCATGAATTTTTTAGTCCTAGACACACGTTTCAATCCCATTGGACCACGTGTTACAATCTTATTGGACCACATGTTACAATCTAATTGGACTTCGTGTTACAATTTTATTGGACCATGTATTACAATTCTATTGGACCAAGTGTTAAAATTCTATTGGACAAACATGCTTTAATCTTATTGGTCCATAAGTTGACTTTAGGAAAATTGCATATTGGTACTTCTTCTTCCTTTAATTCCCACATTGGCCTATAATCTTATCAATTTATTTCATTATCCTATGTCTTAAGTTTCCAATGGCATAAATTTCATGCAATTTAGTTAATTATATCTGGAGTTATACCCCAAACACTACAAGCTATTAGAAAATAAGGACAATAGCCAAAACTCAACTTCAAAACAGAATTCAAAACTTTTAGAGGCCGAATAAAATTTTGGTTGCTTCATGAAAATTTTAGACCTATGTCTCTAGTTTAATCTACAATTAGAATTATCTAATTTTGAGGTCTACAGACCAAGATAGGGCTAAATTACAAAAGTCTATTTAGTGGAACCTATTCATTTAATGAGGTACACATCCTAAATCAACTAACTTTGGTCTTATCATGCAAGAGTAACACAAAAATACATCCAATTTAACCAAAAAATCCCATTTACTTATGGAATACTTATTTTATCAATTCCACTCACATCACGTTCATAAATCCAACCAAACATATCAAAAATTTCCATTCATATTTCACGTCTAAGTACATATGTCCATGTAGAAGTGAACAAATTATCCATTTATCATTGACTTTTATATTAAGTACCATTATTGTCTTAATACACCCTAGACATGTTATAATACTTCCAAGGTATATATTGGGGCATTACATTTTCTCTTCCCCTTAAAAAGAATTTAGTCCTCAAAATTCATACTTGTATCTCCATGGTGACTAGGGGTGTTCGTGGTAGGATAACCTGACCTGTTCATAAATACCCTAAACCTGAACCTGAACCTGAACCTGAACCTGAACCTGAATGTCAAGTTCGACAATTTCACGAACCTGAACCTGAACCTGAACCTAAAGAACCTATAGGATCAGTTAACCTATTTTCAGGTTCAATTCTCAAGGTAATCAGAACCTATTCATAGTAATATATATGAAAAAATTATTAAAAAATTGATAAAAATAAATACAAATTATTCATAAAAGTATGCATATAAAATCCATCAAAGATTAATCTAATATGTTAAACCCAAACAAAGTTAAAATAAGCCAAACAATGTCTTATAAAAGATCCATGCTAGAAAAAAAGAGAGAAATTATTAAACAATTATTATTTTAATCAATAAATTTTTCTATTAATAGATTAATACTTAAATCAATAACTTTGACAAATATTAATAACTATTTGAGGTAGAAGTATTAAGTGTTATGCAATAGTTGTTACTTATAATAGCAATGCTCAAGATTAACGTTTAATAACATAGAATTAAAGTAGTTTTTCCTTTTTTCTTTTTTTAACTCAAGAATTAATATAGTAAATACTAGTGAATTTATTATTAATAATGTCCTCTTAAATTATATCTAAATATATGATAGGTTTTTTTGGTGTTTCAAGTTCAGGTTTAAACCTAAACCTATAAATCAGGTTCGGTTCAGTTAATCTACTATAGATTCAATTTAGGTTCGATTAACCTAGAACCGCAAGTTAGAAACTTGAACCTGAACTATGAATCTAATTTTTCAGCTTCGGTTTGAACCGAACCTGATTAACCTTGTTTACAGATTTGGTTCATGTGGTTCAGGTCCGGTTCACAGATTCGCAAGATTTCTTGAACACCGCTAATGGTGACACACTAAGTCAGATAAAACCCTTGTCTAAAAACTCTTGTAATTGAATCTTCAACTCTTCTAACTCTATAGGAGCAATTCTATAAGGCTCCCTTGAATTAGTAGCAGTACCAGATACAATCTCAATAGACAGTTCTACCTTTGTTTTGGGTGGCAAACTCGGTAACTCTTTTCGGAACATATCAGGAAACTCATTTACTATTGGTATTTCTTGTAAGTTCACCTTCTCCCTTCTTGAATCAAGTACTAAAGACAAATTTGCCTCACAACCTTTTTTAAGCAGTCGTCTTGCTAGGATGGTTGATATTACATTAGTCAAATGATTATACATAATACCATGCACCACTATTCCTAACCATCAGATTTTTTTAGCCCAACTGTTCTCAACCTACAATCAACTAATGCTTGGTGTTTAGATAACCAATCCATGCCCAAGTTCAAGTCAAATTCATGGAAGGGTAGCTTTATCAGATCATCAGCAAATTATTTCCTATGGATCATAATAGGGTAATCTCTATGCATTTCATTCACATATACACTGTAGCCCAATGGACTAATCACATGCTTATCATAGGCTAGTCGACCTACTGATAACATTCTATCACACACTCTTTGGAGGCTTAGAAGGACCTGAAACTAATTATTCTTTCCCTTGCCACACTATCAGTTAGCTGCTCATCAACTTCACGAGGTCTTTCCATCTCTACTATTTATAAGAATACAGGGGCATCTACATTAGGCCAACACTAAAACTAAACCATATCACACATTACTAGACTTTTATTAGTCAGAACTGCCTAAACCATGCTCTAATGCCACAACATGTAGCACTTCCTATACGGAACCTACAACCATCCACATATATAGCAACCAAACACATTCAAGGTATACAATTCTATTTAATGCTATACATATACATATTACAAAACTTCCCAATGCTTAACATTATCATTTAACAGTAGTAATACATCTTTTCATTTACATGGTAATCTAAAAGAAAACATACAATTTCCTTTTTTTTTTACATATGCAATCATTTGTAACTAAACAACATTCCAAATGTACTTTTCTTTTATCTGTTGGCCTTGGTCCCTGCAAATCTTCCCTGTACCTCACTCCTGTGACTTGGACCTACATAGATTAACACCTGTGCTAAGCTTGAAAGCGTAGTAGGGAAAACACTTATTTTCGATGACCACTCATAACAGTCATCTACTAAGCACACAGATTCAAAAATATCACAACTCATGTACTATAAATTCACATTTAAGAACCAAACATTGATACTCAATGCTCATGTAAATAAATTATCAATACAATTGCAAATCATCACAATTTATTATTACAACCGATACCAATGCTCGTTCATCAATACCAATTATTCATATTGTCATGCTGTGTTTCTTATTTATTACTATTAAATTTTCTGTCTATGTTAAGCCTGCACATTTTTTGAGAGTGTGGATAACGGGTGTTGTGAATATCCAAAGATATTAAACTATGGATACCCGAAAATATCAAATTGTAGATAATCGAAAGTATCAAACTGTGGATACCCAAAGGTATCAAACTATGGACACTAGTGGTGTCAAACTGTAGTAGCTACACTGTAACCTTATAGGCATGCTGATCTATCCAAAACCAAGATAAATAGATAATAAAGTAGGCATTATAACATGTCCTTTAACCATTTCTCGATTTCACAATTCATATATTGACAAGTCATATGATATACATTTCAAGTCATAAAATATATATTTGCATTCATACATGTAATTCATGTCTTACCACCATTAGAAGGGTATCAAAATCAAACTTGTATAATCATACTATACATATAAGAGTAATGAATATGCATATACAAATCATTTATGTACATGTAAATTTTCTTTGGAATGCATTATGCTTAATCCTATATTCCAATGTTCAGTCTCCCAATTTATATGTGGAAGTCCTATTTCATTTATTTCTACGTGTATGAAAATTTGTATACACATTCATAAAGGTTCGGATAAGATGTGGTAGAAATTAGAAACAAAAACAATGCCACAGTCGTGATAGACATTCTCTCCATTCATACCACTAATTGTTCCTTAATATTCATATACAAAACGTCAAAACTGGGTTTCTTGGTCTTCTACACATTTCTCCCTCTATGTCTCTCATTTCTATAGGGCTAACAATTAGGTCATTTGTACTTTTAACTCATGAGATATAGACCAAATATCACAAGCTGCACCAAAACAGGGATAACATTAGGTTACCATTTTTTATCTTAATTTTCAAGGTCATAAAGTCATAATTAAGTCGGAGTATATGTTTAGCTTTATGTATTAGGATTCATATGCAGCTAAAATCACATAATTTAGAGGTTTTTAGATTTTGTTATGACTTAAACAATGTGATTGGTTCAACAAACCTTGAACAGAATTCCGTGACATGATAGTCTCTTGTAATATTCAACTAATTCTATGCAAGATAACACCAAAGGATCGCCCAATCTGTTGGACCAATAGTGGTTGACAAATTAAGTCTCACTTATGTTTTGATAATAATAAAATGTATAGAATTTGTTAAGAAATTATTTCAGGTGTTTTGGATTGAAATAAATCTAGAAAGCATTATAAATCATGGTGAAATCAAG
>JANITW010000008.1:22701770-22719772 GCA_027564335.1 Erythroxylum williamsii | reverse complement strand
ATTTATGTAAATTGTTTTCTGCATAATATATAAAGTATGTGTATGTTTCAAAAAAAATTATACTGAGTTTTGACTGAATGATGTAGCACACCACCCTCACAGGACACAGACTCGGATATCACTATCGATGTCAGGTTCGGGTCATGCGGGAGTGGGGTGTTACATTGAGTCTACTAACAACTAATCCTACGGTTTTCAACTGAATTTCTCAGGTTAAAGTTTATATGATTGCTTTACTAATTTGTGAATCCCTTTATTAGGTTTGACAATAATTCAAAAAATTTATGTCCTCCTATCTCTAGGGTTGTATCAACTTCATCGAATTACGATAGATTTATTCAAACCTAAGATTTCTTAATCTCTATTTATGAAATCAGATTATGAACTAATATTCCCAAGTCTATTACAATATATATTAAACATGTAATCAAATCATATAGATCATTCAAAACAATTGTATTAAATAAAAGAATTAAAAAATTGTAGCACAAACTAGGGTTCATTTGACTTAGACAATAAAGAAGCTTAGCTATACATAATAGAAAATGAAATCAAACATAAATTGGAAGGAAAACAAATAAAAAACAAAGAGTGCATAATTTTAATTCTCCCTTTCTCTTCTATCAAATGTTCTTGCAAGGTAGAGGATTGATCTTGTATTCTGTTAGATCTTTCGATGATTTCTTCTTGTCTTCCATGTTCTTAGATTAATATCGTCCCTTCTGGACATTCTTTATGTCTGGAATCATCTCCAAAAGTCTATGGACTGATGCACAACCGTGCATCCCTTCTATTCTTCAAATCTTCGTTTTATATCATTTTTGTATCCAAATTCTTGTCTTTTAAGTTTATGAAGGCAATTATAACCTATAAACACACTTGGAGTGAATTAAGTATTAAATATATAACAAAAGTATAAAATATCAAGCAATATTCATTAAATATGGGTGTAAAAATATAGTTAAATATTTGCCTATTAACCTTCCTCGAGCATTCACCATTAAATGTATACTTAAGAAGAGTTGGCACAATGATTAAAGGTAGATTCACTACATTAACTAAATAACTAAGAGTAAAGTCAACCAAGTTAGCTGCATGAATAAGCTTATTAACATCAAGTGCTTTAGAACACATAGCACTAGCTCGACCAGTAAGTTGCACGTTAATATTAAGACTAGATTAAACATTACTAATAGACATATTTTCTTCTTTCACAATAATAATAGATTGCTTATTCCCTACTAACTTACGATTTAAAGATGAATTTTAGGGTCTAATCCCATTAATTCCACATAATCACCTCCTTGAAAATCTTTGTCAATCCTTCACATTCTTTGCCGAAGATGTCTGGAGATGGTTTCTAGTGGTAGGTGATATGGGTAGCATCCTCCAGCAACTCTTCCTAGTATTCAATTGCTTTAAGAGAATTACCTTAAGCAACTTTTGGGACATATCCACCTGAACTCAAAACCTAACAAACCCTATACTCTTTACGTAGGATGTAAATTAATCTATACAAAGAGATTGGCCCATGTAACTAGCTAAGTAGCTCAAACTAGTTTGAGAATAATATTTAAGGGGCACATTATGAATATTGATCCACAATGAAACATGCTTGAACATTCTATGATCTAGTTTCATCCTCATAGACTGGCTTTATAGAAAAATTGAATTATCCTTAATGTGCCAAGGTATGGCTTCTTTGACTTTGTGAATTTCTTCCATAGAGCTGAGCTTGAAGACAAATCCTTGAGGATTAAGCATTGTTTCACTTAGTACCTTTTTTTCTAATTGAAACTTGGCCTATGCAACCATAATTGAAAATGTTGGCCTCATGTCAAAAAAGAACCTACTAAGTTGAGTGCTCCTGCAATAAAAAGTCCCTCAAGGATTGGAAAATTGTCTGACCATCTTTGGATAAAGGGAGAAAGTATTCTACTTTAACTAGGGGAGAGATCATACACTACCTAACACCAGGTCTTCTTAGAAGAGGTGATCTTAAAAGTTGATGGAAGTATTAAGAATAACAAGATTTTCCTGAAACAAAAACATTAAAATTGTATTATTGTAATATTTTAAACATTTTGTATTATTCTTAATTTTATATTTATAAGATGATGATCGTCTTTGTTTATATTAATTGTAGTTATTATTTATATATGAAATATTTAAAAATTATTATTATTTCATATTAATTATCATTATTATTTATTATTATAAATTTTGAAAATATGATTGATGTAAATAGGAAACTAGTAAATTATACAATATATACCAATAAATTATTTTGTAAATTTTACAAATTTTAAAAAACTATTTTATAAATTTAAAAAATACTCAAAATAATATCTAGTATTAACTAATGCTGATATAGTATTATATCAAAACTCACCCGGCATCAAGTTCGTGAAGTTATTCATAACATTATTTATAATCTTATATTTTTAATAAAATAAAACTTCAAAGAGTCTAATTGTCTTTTACCCGTACAATCAGGTACTCGACGAGTCGCGTCATCGTCGTCCAGTCTGAGAGAGAGAGACTCGGTGAGTGAAGAATCTAGCCTGCATTGTGTGAAGATGAGTTCATAGTCGTCTTAAACTGGGAGTTTTCTGGCAGGGAAAGAGGCCAGTCTTATTCAGAAGCGGTTTGCGGGTTTTGACTTCTTTCTCTTCAGTGTATAATACATTCTGAAGAAGCTTAAAGGTTAAACTTTTTCATTCATAGTTTGTGTTTAGCCTTGCTTCACGTACCTGCATTTCTGTGTTGATTCTATTAAAACCCCTCTAATCTGCTACTGTTTTTGTATATACTCTGGTCATATCAAATAGACATGAGAGGAAAGGGTGAAGTCGTTCTTGTTAAACTATTTTAACTGGGTCTTGATTTTTCTAACTTAAAAATTGTTCAATTGCTGTTCAAAAACCCACAAACAAACTCCACTGTGTTTCCTGTTTGTCCCTTTCTTTTCTTTGATTGATGGTCACAGAAAATTCAATCCTTTTAAGGGTTTTGAGTTGGTTGTTTTGAGTGGTTTTCTGAGGACAAGTTTGGATTGCTGGGTCACAGAGTTGGGTTATCCTTTCATGCATGTCCTGGTTCTTTTGTTCACGGTCTCCAATTAATTGCGGATTGAATTTGTGAGAATGATTGGGAGCTTTGCCCATCCTTTTCAGTTGGTCAATTGCTTAAACTTCCAGTTGTTACGAAGATATTCGTATTTTTATAAATCACGTAGTGTGCATTTGCTTTTAGGCTTTGCAAGTGTTAACTAAAACTGCTAAAAAATGATTTGTTCTCGACCACATCATTCTTGATGTGTTTGTGTTGCAATTTAAGTTTCTGGATGATCTGAGAGGTTCGACCATATCCGTCATTTTTATATTATTGCAAAAAATTCAAAATCATGTAATTACATTGGCTTTCTAAGTATGCAATAAACAGCTTTTCTAAGGAAAGGTATATTATAATCAAACACAAACGGAAGACAAATATAACTGAGAAAGGTATTTTAATTTTACAAATAATGATGCGGTGCTAAGAAAAATTTCTCTACTGGCTATAATGGTTCCCTTTTCACCCTTTGGTGCCTCAAATATGCAGATTGTCTTCTTTTCTCCTCCATACTTAGACTGATAGGAGGGTCTATGACTCGTTGTTGATATTTTTATTTTTTAATTTTGTTTTAGATTTTGGATTAAATGGGAATGTCATCTGATGCTGTGGACGATCTTTTCATGGATACGGATGATGATGAGATTGTTGATGCAGCTAGCATATGCAATTTGGGAGAAGGATTCTTAAAGAATTTCTGTAGAAAAGCAGCAACATCTTTTTTTGATGAGTATGGCCTGATAAGTCACCAAATTAACTCTTATAATGACTTCATTAACAATGGCCTTCAAAGAGTCTTTGATTCTTTTGGTGAGCTAACTGTTCATCCTAGTTTTGATCCATCAAGGAAGGGAGAGAATGGATGGAGATACGCTTCAGTAAAATTCGGAAATGTTACTCTTGATCGACCAAGCTTCTGGGGTGGTACAGAAAACAGTGAACACAAGATGCTTCCTAGGTATGCCAGGCTACAAAATATGACCTATTCTGCAAGAATGAAGTTGAATGTAACTCTTCAGGCGAGTATTCTTATGCTTCCTTTTCTTCAGAGTTTGACTTCTTACGACAAGCTTGTTATTTGGGATTCCATTGGTGTTTATACTGATGCTGTTTTTGGTTTCTTGATGATCTTGAAACACTGAATCTGGACAATAGTTTCATATTATTGTATCTTATCTGCAATGCCATTAGTATCTTTCAATAGACGTTTGTTCAACTACATTTTTTTATCTCAAAGCAACAAGCTGGTATCGCTTGGGCAAAATCTTGGATAATTTTAGGATTTGGTAGGAAGAGGAATTTTATTGCAACAAGCTTTTAGATGAGATGGCACTTACCTGTGGTGGTAATGGCAATAAAATTCTGCAGAGCTGATCATTTTGGAATGTGTTTATGTTGGCTCAAATGCTTGAAGATTGAAATGTCCTTAAGCATTTTGCTTTTAACTTTAAATTAATCCATGTGGATAAGTTCTTAATCTTTTGGAGTTTTTCTGGTTGTCTATAGGATAGAGTGATTGACAGTCTGGAAATGTATCTTATTTCGTTGAGACAAATCCTAGATAATAGAGAGTTGTGAGTGTTGTGGTTGGGATCTTTGTATTAAGCATTCATTTATATAGGCTTTATACATTTGAGGAGAAAGGAAAATAATTCTATATTATTGTGACATTCTATCGTAGTCCAACTTGATATACTTATTTGTTGTTGATATGAACCTGCAATTGTTTCAGATATTCACTCCAAGGCTTTCTGGAAGTGACAAGTTCAAAACTGGAAAAGAGCAATTTCTGGAAAAAGATATCATTAGCACAGAGAGCAGGGATATCATAATTGGAAGGATCCCTGTAATGGTGATGTCTGAGCTCTGCTGGATGAAAACAGTTGAAAATGGTGATTGTGATTTTGATCATGGAGGCTACTTTTTGGTAAAGGGTGCAGAGAAGGTGACTTAATTTTTGTTTTCAGATCCTTTGGCCAAGCTTATTATTCTGAAGATGAAAATGAGGTTAATGTAGTGTTGTTTGATTCTCAAATGGGCAAACTCTTATTGTTTACAAATTTCAAAACTTGGATGTAAAACAATTTTTTTAGAACAAGTAGACTTGCAAATTTTTTTGGTGCTAGTTGGAGTCTTGTTCCTGTACTGTACTGTACTGCACTTGATTCACTAATTGGTATATTTTTCATCTTTGGCATTGTAATACTGGATTAAATGATGTTGTTGGTTGGATATACTGTATTCTTTTTGTATTTCCTGTTTCTTCATTTATTATTGATCTCTTTTTTTTCTGGATTGTTGATTTCTTTTGTATCTGCTCTACGGTTTGTTGACTTCTCTTGGGTATCTAGAATTTATTTCTACAGTGATAACGTGAAGTCATGTCCCGATTATTTCAGGTTTTCATTGCACAAGAGCAAATTTGTATGAAGAGACTTTGGATTTCAAATAATCAAGGTTGGACTGTCTCGTATAAATCAGAAGTTAAGAGAAATAGATTAATTATTAGACTTGTGGATCTTTCTAAGGTTGATGATGTCAAAGGGGAGAAGAAAGGCCTTACTATTTATTTCTTGTCAACGGAGATCCCTGTCTGGATTTTGTTTTTTGCACTTAATGTCAAATCTGACAAAGAAATTATAGATTTGATTGATTATGACATTGAAGACACTGGCATTACAAACATACTGTTTGCCACAGTTCTTAATGCTAATGATAAATGTGAGGGCTTCCGCAGGATTGGTGAGGCCTTGAATTATGTTGGTAAACAGATAAAAGGAACCAGATTTCCTCCGGAAGAATCTGTCCAAGAGTGCATTAACAAGTACTTGTTTCCTAGTCTCCATAGCACTTCACAAAAGGCTCGATTTCTTGGATATATGTTGAAGTGCCTTTTAGAGGCCTATTGTGGCCGCAGAAAATGTGAAAACAGGGATAGTTTTAGAAACAAAAGGTTTGAATTAGCTGGTGAGTTACTTGAGCGAGAGCTGAAAGCGCATATTGGACATGCTCGGAAACGCATGGAAAAGGTCTTACGGAGAGACCTGGATGGAGATCGAGTTGTGCGCCCAATTGAGCATTATCTAGATGCTTCAATAGTCACTAATGGTCTCTCAAGGGCATTCTCAACTGGAGCTTGGTGTCATCCTTTCAAGAGAACAGAAAGGATTTCTGGTGTTGTGGCAAATCTTGGGCGTACAAATCCCTTGCAAACGGTGGTGGACATGCGAAAAACTAGGCAACATGTCCAATACACTGGGAAGGTTGGGGATGCCAGATATCCGTAAGTCAGACACACAGAATTCTCTTTATTCATTGTTACAATTTTTTTCCCCTTTATTCTACAAATCCTCAATGTCAATGTCTGTGAATTTCTATATCTATTGATTGTTTCTTTTTGGCTTTTCATTTGTCTCCTCTTATATTTATATTGTTTTTCTGGCCAGGATACATCTGCTTGCTACAATAGTAGCTGCAATGTTGACTTCACATAACAGCTTAAAACTATTGATATAAAATATTTATATTTAATTGACTCTCAAACGTCTTTTCCAGGATTTAGATTTTAACTTGTGTAAATTCTTCATCCAAGAAGTAGGACTTTTTGAGCATCTATTGCAGATCAAATGATTGGAGATGAGGTGGTTGTCACTTTCTAATATAGTTTTCTGCTTCCAGGCATCCTTCTCACTGGGGTAGGGTATGCTTTCTCTCTACTCCAGATGGTGAAAATTGTGGGCTTGTAAAGAATTTGGCTGTCACAGGACTTGTCAGCACAAATATATCAGAACCTATAATGGACAGATTATTTGACTTTGGAATGGAGAAGCTCATTGATGATACTTGCAGTAGACTGGGTAGGAAAGATAAAGTATTTCTAAATGGAGAATGGGTTGGAGTTTGTGAAAATTCTCTTATGTTTGCTTCTGAGCTAAGAAGGATGCGACGAAGGAAAGAGTTGCCACATCAGGTTATTCTTGTCTCAGTTTTCAACTGTCATATTTTACTAAATTCCAAATTCTTTATAGGGCCGTTGATGCAGAATAAAACTTAATCTTTCTTTCCTCATTAAGAAAGGAAAGTAGTTCTATTTTAATTTGTCATCATACGTTAACATTCAAGTCTATTGAGGAATAATAACAATTCTTATTAAATATGGCTCCACTCTTATTTTGGAATTTCAACGTGAGGATGCAAACCAACACGCCCTACTTTAAATTTGTTTAAACAATTTTATGCTTTTTTCTGACATTTCAAATGTTTTTTCTCATGTAGGTGGAAATCAAAAGAGATGAACATCAAAGAGAAGTGCGCATTTTTTGTGATGCTGGAAGGATTTTGCGTCCTCTTATAGTTATTGAGAACTTGGCTAAGATTAAAGAGTCTAAAGTAGAAAATTATACCTTCCAATATCTTATGGATGAAGGTATTATTGAGCTTATTGGAACTGAAGAAGAAGAAGACTGCCGTACTGCTTGGGGTATCACATATCTTTTGGCAGATATTAGGGATAAGCAACCATTAACGTATACGCATTGTGAACTTGACATGTCCTTCTTACTAGGCTTAAGCTGTGGAATTATTCCCTTTGCTAATCATGATCATGCAAGAAGAGTTCTCTACCAGGCTCAAAAACATTCTCAACAAGCAATTGGTTTTTCCACAACAAATCCCAATATCAGAGTGGACACTTTGTCTCATCAATTGTTCTACCCTCAAAAGCCACTTTTCAGAACAATGACTTCTGACTGTCTTGGAAACCCTAGATATTTAATAGGTCATAATCGAGTACTGCCAAAGCCACAGTTCTTCAACGGCCAGAATGCTATTGTAGCAGTCAATGTTCATCTGGGATACAATCAAGAAGATTCCTTGGTAATGAACCGCGCCTCTTTAGAGCGTGGTATGTTTCGATCCGAGCATATCAGAAGTTACAAGACTGAGGTTGACAACAAGGAACTTTTGGATAAGAAGCGGAAGTTGGAGGATTGTGTGAATTTTGGAAAGATACAGAGTAAGATTGGACGTGTTGACAGCCTTGACGATGATGGCTTTCCTTTCATTGGTGCTAGTCTGCAGAGTGGAGACATTGTTATTGGTAGATGTGCAGAATCAGGTGCTGATCATAGTATCAAGTTAAAGCACACTGAAAGAGGTATGGTGCAGAAAGTTGTATTATCTTCTAACGATGAAGGAAAGAATTTTGCTGTGGTGTCTCTGAGACAGGTAAATCTACTTTCTTGCATTTTAATGCAATACAGACATCAGTTCATCATGCCCTATCACTGGAAATTTACTTATGCATGTAAGGTATGTACATGTGGACTACTGTTTGATATGTTGGAGATCATGGATGATTTGCAACCAGATACTAACATATTCATTTGAGTTGCTACGTAATGTATACAAACCGTAACCATCAGATTATGTTGGGAACTTAGACTTATGTCTTCCTGTAGCTGCTGCATTATTGTGGGAGAAGCAATTGGTAGAGCTGGCTTATGCATTTGCTGTGTTTTTTTTCATCCCAGTAGGTTCAGTTCGGATACATACACATTGTACATATAGTTGGAACAATTGAGGATTTGTTTAGTGGAACCTTCTTGCTGCTATGCTTTATATGGATTCAAAACAATGAATTAAAAGGTTTTCATATCCTAATTTTGAAATTTTTGGGCAAGGTTCATTCACATATAAATATTAGGCAAGGTTCTGGAGGTAGTTTGGGTGCTATAGCAACTCTTTATCTTCAATTGTATCTTGGTGACAACTCTTTGGAATTCCTTTTGCGAGCTTGTCTCTACCATGATCATCAAAACCAATTATATCGTCAAACAAGAATTATCCTGATTTCTACAATGTGTTCCTGGCTCTGCAGATTCGTTCTCCGTGTCTGGGGGATAAGTTTTCAAGTATGCATGGACAGAAGGGAGTCCTAGGCTTTCTGGAGACACAAGAGAATTTCCCTTTCACAATTCAAGGAATAGTTCCTGATATTGTTATTAACCCACATGCATTTCCTTCACGACAAACTCCTGGTCAATTATTAGAGGCAGCTTTGGGAAAGGGAATTGCCTGTGGTGGCTCAATGAGATATGCCACACCTTTCTGCACTCCCTCTGTTGATGCCATTACAGACCAACTTCATAGGTGATGATGCTTCTTAATGTCAGTATGCAGTGATCTGGTGTTGTATTGCAAATAATTGTCTAAAATCACTTAGAAATAAGAGGCCAGAAAAGGTCTTTCCACTTGAGTAGCATGGGTATTTATGTGATAAAGGCATGACATGTTTCCCCAACCATAGATCGTTTCTTAAAATTGTTTCCCGCTTTTGCATTGCATTTGGTTCTTCTGTATTATTTAAAGATTGAAATTCTATTTCATATGCACAACAGGGCAGGGTTTTCAAGATGGGGAAATGAGAGAGTTTATGATGGTCGAACTGGTGAAGTGGTTCAGTCTCTCATATTTATGGGACCTACGTTCTATCAGCGTCTGATCCACATGGCTGAAGACAAGGTAAAATTCCGCAACACTGGTCCAGTCCACCCACTTACTAGACAGCCCGTTGCAGACCGTAAACGATTTGGCGGCATCAAGTTTGGCGAGATGGAGCGTGACTGCCTCATAGCTCACGGTGCATCAGCAAATCTGCACGAGCGTCTTTTCACTCTAAGTGATTCTTCCCAGATGCATATTTGCCAGAGATGCCAGAACATGGCAAATGTAATTCAAAGAGCAGTTCCAGGTGGCCGGAAGATCAGAGGCCCCTATTGCCGTTCTTGTGAATCTGCTGATGACATTGTTCGGGTCAATGTACCATATGGGGCTAAGCTTTTGTGCCAAGAGCTTTTCAGTATGGGTATAAGTTTGAAGTTCGAAACCCGTCTATGTTGAGCAAATCTGGATCTTTCCCATAAGTAACTTCAATTTTTAGCTGTGTTTTTTGCGTATATGTCAGCCGCATGATGTTTTGATTTTATATTCAGTTGTCTTTTGGTGTTGAAACGGTTATGTATAGAAGTTCTTCTTCCCTGTTCTTTTGTTTGTAGATGGTCCATCGGCCATTGATGTAGCCTCGCTTGGCTTCATTTTCATAAATCAAATTTGGAAAACAGAAAACCTCAAAACTCCAACTTGACAACAGATGATTAAATTTGTTTTCTTGTCCAGTAATAAGGCTGGTGAAAGGAGGCCTACTCTTGGGTACCTGGCCCATGATCCTGTACAAGAAGCTCTTAGACTTTATTTGTTGCATTATTGTTAGACAAAGCATCGTATTCTGGTCAAAGTAAAGTAGTGGAAAACAGGAAATGCCTAAAAATGGAAACAGCAACATCTGTCATGGTCAAAAGAATAAAGCTCCTGAAACCATATCAATCTGGTTGGTCAACCCCAAGTCAAAAGGATCAAAAGAAAACACCCACCAGATAGTCTGGGTCCCCTCTCCTCTCAACGCATCTGTCCCAATCTCCACGTCTCTCTCTCTGCTCTTCTTGTATAATAAACTAATCCCAAAACGTCAAATAAAAATCTTGCCTTTTCTCTGGTTCTCTCTAGAGTCTGGACCATCTCAGTTCTCTTCCTTGTGAGACACAGCGTGAGCAAGAAAAACCCTCCATGCAACACAAAGACTAGGAAGGCTCTCCTCTAAAGTATTAAAAAGGCTTCTTTTTCTTGGATTCTTATCAAAGCTATCAAGCTTTTTGCTTTGTGGGAATAAGAGCTCCGAGTATTACCCTGGAGGAATAACTGTTTGGCAGCCATGAACTTGAAGACTGGTTCTGGATGTGACGGTTTTCCCTTTCTCCTCGACAACGTTGCAGGTTCTGATTCATCAATTGTTGGATTTCAGGTGCTATGCTAGCTTTCACTTGGTCTCGTTGCATTCGGCTTTCGACGAAAGTTTGTAGATGTTTAATTCTTTGCCATCGTTTTATGTTTTATCTGCAACCGATTTGTATTTTTCATGTGCATAGTAAAGGTATTGATGTTTATTCTGAAAGGTTTTGGGATCGGATAGAGACAAGAATCGCAGTTAAATTGTTTTTAGCGTTGAACTTGACCATGTGTCCGAAATTTACTGGTTGGCTATTCTTCTTCTTCTTTGACCCATTTTTTGGTTTCTGTAATTTTTTTTGACTGAAAAAGGTTATTCCTTGGTCTGAAATATGAGTTTTGATTATGTTCGTGATATCCAATTTTCATGGTGTGTTTTGTGAAGATTGTTGCTTAAGACAATCCATAAGTTTAACACGACTGCTTATAACTGCTAGTGTGGGGAAGCTTCTGTCAAGTTACCATCAGAAACACTTGAAAGTGGTTTCGCTGGCACAGTGGTGAACCAACAAGGCGTAGAGTATTATGTACATCAACCCGAGAACCGTATGGAGAATGTAACTGATGTGTATAGTTGGAGGAAGTATGGTCAGAAGCCGATGAAAGGTTCTTATTGTTCGAGAAGCTACTACAGGTGCACACATTCCAGTTGCCATGTAAAGAAAAAAGTTCGACATTGTGATCACTCCCATCGTATCATTGATGTCATTTATATTGGCCAGCATAATCATGGCCCTCCTCAAGAAAAATGCAACAGGTCTAGAGGGTTTATATCATCCTCTAAGAATAAGATTGTCCTAGGTGGTGACACTGGCAATCCTGCCGTTGAAATGTCAGATGGTTCAATTACGTCAATGTGTGTTGCAGTTGCAGGTGCTAAGCGATCTTTTTTCTGTATGTCTGAATCAGAACAACCGAGTTCAAGCAGTTCTAATGGCAGTGTTGTTAAGGTTGAGGAACAAGAACCAGAGTTCAAACAATCGTAGGTTATTCCAAGGACTTGGTTCTCTTGACAACTTTCTTTGTTTGGTTTTATATTCAATTTTATTGATCAACGTTATTATTATGTCCCAGAATCTGTTCAAATAGGGAAGGGTCCAACCAAAGTGGAACCTGTGGGCTTGCAGGCAGTAAGATTAGGAAGAAGCTTGGTGCTGAAATAGGACCAGGAAACAGGCATGTCTTTTAGCCTTTTAGTCCTTATCTTCTCTCCTATTTTTGTAGTCTTGTTTATCTGTCAATTAACAGTTGATCGGAAACAGGGAAAAAGAAAGAAAATATGTATGTCCAGCAATCAGCTTGAACACATATAAGGATCCTAAAATTGGTGTGCAAACTGTTGCTGATGAGGGCAATTCAAATGATGGTTTTAGGTGGCGCAAATATGGTCAAAAAACCATGAAGGGCAATTCTCAGTTGAGGTAGATACTTTCCAATATTTACCTTTGCATTTGTTGGACAATTCTTCTACAAGTTGATAACACTTGAAACCTGCTGCAACGCAATGAGGACTACTTTCTGTTAGTACATTGGGAAGTAGAAATACAAACTTCACCCCATGCACCTATCAAGATCCCAACCCTGTTACATTAGGAAGTACCATCAAGCCAAGCCCCTAGAGGACTACTCCCTCGATTGTGCAAATTTTTAGGCTATGCATCTGCATTTTCATGGATGACAATGATTTATATTCTGAGACTGAGCTTCAGGCACATTGATTGTGCTTTCTTATTATTACATTTCAATTTCGCCATTAAAATCTGAATATTCTATGGCAAGCAGCCCAAATTCTCTGTTAAATTGTTCTACTGACTGTTCATTGTGATCATCATCTTCTGCTTCGGTTACAAGTCCTTTTCATGGCTGCTGATAACCTAATGTCCTTACTTTTATTTTCATCAGTTCCTGTTACAATTTGTGGTTCTCACTTTGACCTAACATTTGTGAATATTAGGAGCTATTACAGATGCACATCTACAGGATGCCCTGCCCGTAAGCACGTTGAGACAACTGAAGATTCAACAGGCTCCACAATCACATATTTGGGGAAGCACGACCATGACATTCCGCTACCTAAGAGACGGCGTTGCCTGAAAGGTTGTCCAGGGCTGGTTTCCTCTGCTGACACCATCAGGGGCTCTGAAACTTTACTTGGTCAAGGCTCTTCAACTGAGTGTTCAGCAGGCCAAGAGGATATTGATGAGGAGATCTTAGAACTTGGAGGTGAGAAGGCACTAGAGTCAGCTCGAACACTTCTCAGCATAAGAATTGGAATCAGAGATTGCTGAGTGACAGGATTTTTCTTGCAGTTCACTGAATCACTGGGCTCACAAATTCCCATTTTTCTCTGCCTTTAGTAAATACTGGAGTAGAATTGTTGCTTGTTTAGTAGATAAGATGGAGATGAATCAAAGTGAGCATGTGGAAACCTACAGCATTAGACAGCCCCCTTTTAGTTACTTAACATTTTCCTAAAAGATATGAATTACCAATCGCTTCTGATCTTAGATCAGGTGTGGGATTGGGATTCATTTCTATTAGCATCCCATCAAATCATGCCCCTCTATCTTCCTCAAATTTTTCACAACAATTAAGGATATTAAGATTAATTAATGTAGACAAAACGAGATTTATATGCTACAATCTAACATTAAATTCAAATCTCTTTCATTAATTCCAGTGTGTAACAGTCTTAGATTGCATGACTATTAACAAAAATCTGATTATCCATACACAAAGCCCAAATCAATTAAAACAGGATAATACAATCAATTCCTAACCAGAGAAAGAAACAACCTAATTAAAAAAAATACTTAACCCGAGTTGTCGGCGTTAATTTTACCTCCGAACTGGTGTCGGGTTATTTAGCTCTTCATAAGTATTTTCCAATGAATAACTTTAATCCCCATCTTCATACCTACCCAAAAATCCCTTGATTTCCTCTCAATGCCGCAAGCTTTTCTCCATTTTACTGTTCATCGATTTGATGAATAAACCTTCAGAATTGTTGTCCTCGTTACTGTGCACGGCCGCAGCAACCAAGCCTCACCCCTGCTTCACCTGCGCCTCTCCTCCAGCACCTCACTGTTTTATTCTCCTCATTATCGCTTGATTCTTGCGCCGCTACTCTCTTCCGTTCCTGTTGCTGTTGATTCAACGCCGCTACTGTGCTTTTTTCTCACTGTACAATGATTAGACAATTAAAAACCTCTCCTTTGCTTTTGGTAAAAACGTTGCGCAGCAGCGTGATTGCTGCGTGAAACGCAGCCCACAACCATATGCTTCTTTTTTTTTTAATTGAAAAATAATTGTGCTCCAATTTACTCTAAAAAAAATCTTATCTTTTTGGTCTCAAAAATATATCAATAGATCCAACTCCATAGTCAACAAAAATTGAGCATTTCATTATAAAAATAGGATTGAAATCACATGTAAATGTATAAGAAAATTTAAGATAATTCAATCCTATCAAATACCCCCACACTTGGTCTTTGACCGTCCTCGGGCAAATCGTCAAAATCAAATTCACAATTCAAAGATTCAACTCATTCTCCACATTTCTTAAGAATAGATAGTCATAGGTAAAGGTAATGACTTTCATACCCTAAGCAAAAACTCAACATTCAAAGCTTTTATTCATGATTTATTAACATTCAATATCTTCAAAAACTGAGCAAATTATAGTGGGCATTGTATAGTTTAGAGACCAAAAGCAAATTATGTTTGAGTGCCGGAACATATAAAATGTCAATTAAGGATAAAGGATTAGTATGAGTAGTAAGTGTTGTTGTACCAGTAGTGGTAATCAATAAACTTGTACCATTTCCTACTACCAATTGATATGAGCCATCATAAGGTGTTGCAAGCATAAGGTTGTTGAGATCATTGGTGATGTGATGAGATGCTCCTGAATCAACTATCCATATACCTGAAGAAGTCTCTACTGTCTTTTGTGTGTAATTGGGTTCCTGTTTCAAGGCTGACCATGAATTTTATAACAAAGACGTGTCATATGTCCTAACTGTTCACAGTATTGGCAAATGACCAAATAATAGTAACCGCTGTCACCTTTGGTCTGTACCTATGACTTTGAACCACTTAGACTTGGAGATGCACCCAAAGGTCCAGTTCGTCCCTGCTATTGTGTTGTTAAGCCTGGCAATAGCCTCTGCTGTGAGTTGCATTGTTGCTATTGGTTCCAGTGATTCCTGTGCACAAGTAGTGCCATTGCAGCTAGAGAATCAAACCTGATTATCTGTTTCAGATAAGCCTTATGATCTATGAGCTTCTTATTAAGCTCTTCAAACGAGATCAGAGATTCTTGAGCTTGAATTGTAGCTGTTATCTCCTTAAATTCAGATTTGGTTCTATTTAGAACGTGAATAATTATGTCTGTGTCGTCAAGTGGGCTGCCAATAAATGCCAATTCATCAGCAATGGTCTTAATTTGCCATAGGAAAATAACCCCTATTTTCTCACCTTTCTCAATACAGGTGAGTCTTTCTTTCAGTGAAAGAATCCGTGAGTGAGAGCTTCTAGGTCACTATGTTTTCACCTAATAGCAAAAGAATCATGTTTTGACGAGGTAAACAAGCTAAGTAAGGTCACTATGTTTTCTACAACAGAGGAGATAATCACAGCGATTATGAGCTGATCCTATCTCGTCTAGTGTGTGCATCTAGGATCAGTAGATGGAGGACACGAGAATGAACCATTCCTATAGCCTTATAGTCCATAGCTAATTAGGAGCGTAGTCAGCTACACTCTTTAAGCTGGAAAATTGGCTCCATTAAGTTTAATTGAAGTCGTATTCAAAACAATCATTGAAGTGTCATTCAACAGGATTGTGTTTACAGGACTTGTAGCGCCGAAGGTATTGTCTTGAATAGTCATGTTGTGTATTAGGATGAACACAAGAGATTATAGACAGTGCGAGGGTGAGGGAGTGAACAGGTAGTTGACAGAACGGAAGCATAAGGTAAGGTGAATACACGATAGAGAAAAAGAAAAAATAATAATAATAGGACCTACCGTTCAACGTTGTTAACCTTTGATGCCATATATGAAGTAATCAAAGAAGAGGCAATGATATGAATTGTTGTATTTTTACATTCAATCAAATGAGTTTAAATACAAATCAATTAATAACTGATTTACATAAAGCTAGGATCTAAAAATATATTACAACAATAAGTTGTTACAGTCCAACAATAAGTTGTTACAATCAAAAGGAGGTCTATGGTTATCCCTTAATAGTCTAGAGTCAACTGGATCAGGGAAGGAGACAAGTGCACTAGATTCCTGTTCAATACCATTAAGGCTAGGAGAAACAACAAGATCACCTAAAAAAAAATTGAATCAGGGGAGATCTTGTATGAGTAAGCTATAATTGCTTAGGAAGCTTTGAAACAGTTCCAAAAGATTCTAGGATATGAAGGTAATACCCTTTTATCTTTCGGTCAAGGTAAGTCATGGAACCTTTTTTTGTTTGTTTTATGCTTCCTTTGTTGGTTTTTTAAGTGTGATGTTGCATAGGTAATGGCAATTTTTTTAGTTGTTTGCATTGGTTTGGATTATTTGTGATTGGATTTTGTTTGGAATGTTTTAATGTTAGTGAAGAAAGGAAAAACATGTGATTTTCGTAGATATCTTAAGATGAATTTCTCATGTCTGTAAAGTGTTTGATGAATTACCTGTTACAATTATGTGAAGTTTTAGGAGTGGTTTGCTTGTGTTGGTGTATATCACGTTCTGTTGACATTATACTGATAATTGATTGCTTTTTTTAAAACTTTTCTTTATTACTCTATCAAGCTCAATGGAACTTTGATTTCTAAAGTTTACCATAGACTAAAAGGTTCAAGCTCCTATTCTTCCCATATTTTTAGAATAGGAGCCTTAAGGCCTATCTATGTAATAACCCAGAAGTTGAACTGAGTTCATGTGCTGAATGCTTATGATCATTCTCACCTCTGACACAAATTATGATTCACCTTGCAACGATTGTCAAGAGATAATTTCTTAATATCAACTAACCTACCTTCAGGTAGCTTTCCTTATTAGATGAACCAATTCGTTTTCAGTATCCTCAATATAGACTAAAGTGCTCAAAAAGATTTATAAAACATAAACCTCGCTTAGCCTCTAAATGTATTAGTATCTAAAGAATATCAAATAAATAGGTCCAAATCTGCCTTTGGCAAGAAGATAAGCATAATTAAAGTTCATGGTTTCCTTTTTCAATATCTGAAAATCAAAATAGTTCATAGCACGAAGGTTCCCACTCCAAAGTACCCAGTTTGCTGCCAAAAATTCTAGAAGTTGGAACATTTGATAGTTTATTGTGATTAAAAAATGTCAAAAAACTTCAAACGTATATTTCCTTTTTATGGCTTCTCTTAACTTATAATATTCATCATCTCTTTTAGTTTGAATAGTTGCCATAATTCCACTAAAAATGCATGTCAAATAAAAAAACAGCACGTTTAAGGATAATATGAAGCATGATTAAATTTAAGAATAATGAAAATTATGCAGTTAGATATTTAGAAAGATTTGAGTCACATTATAGAGTCTTCAAAATCGATTATCATAATGTTAACGTCAAGCTTTGATTAGGACCAAAAGTAATACCAATGAATATAAGCTCAATCGTATTTGAAATTCATATAAACAACACTCAAGTCTTCTTCGAAACCTACCTTTGACTGTCTATAAATTATTTAAATTAGTCTCCTATAAAGAGTTACATGAAATTACTGTCATGAAATTAGTTAATTTTAAATAAAAACTAACCAATAATTCTTCTATGTTTTGTATTAGTTCAAGATTTTCATAACAACGGGAGAGCAACAAGTTTTTTTTTAGCTACAGTTTTTGCTATACTTAGAATGTTGGCCTCCGAATTTTTCTTGTTAAATAAAGCATGATTTAAATAAATTATGAGGTTTGATGGATAAAATTTTGGACCTACTTGTTATATAAATGTTAGTAGAATTTATTATATGGTTTGGTTGTATTAAAAGTGGTAAGAATGCATAAGGGCA
>JANITW010000008.1:22671841-22684435 GCA_027564335.1 Erythroxylum williamsii | reverse complement strand
GGCAGCCGGGAGAAGGCTATAATTTTGACAGGTGCACCTATCACACATGAGGGACCACCACAAACCCAAACAAACATATATATCACATAATTCACCTCAATTTATGATCATTAGCCTCAAATGGCAAAAATCACTTTCACATAATCGTTTAAATCATTCATTCGGATCTTTTTCTCTTGACAAACCAATTCACACATACTATCATAAAATCCTTACATTCAAAAACATTTCGCATGAGTTTAAACCATCACAATAGCAATTCAATTAAAATTGGGAAACCATAGAAACACATTTTATGAAATTTACTTCAAAGAAATTCCGTAGCTTATTAACTCAACTATTAAATCATCACCCACCTCAATTCCTTTAGCTAGAAGCTTGGACAATGGCCATTCCCTTCACTTCAATTCATTCTCTTAACCTTCACCAAACAATAAATCCCATAGGAAGCATGAAATCTCAAAATTGGCCATTTTAAAGAGATGGAAACATGAAACTAAACCCATCTAACTTTACCCATACCTAACTTAAGCTATTTTCACTAAAACCTACCCATAATTCCAAAAGAAATCACATTTCTTACCTTAGAGAGAGAGACCCACGAAATTCCCTCTTCTTGGCTTTGATGGAGACTTGATCTTTTCCTTCTCTTTCCCTTCTCAAGGAACTCTCCACCTCTTCTCTAAAGCAAGACATAAAGAAACCCTAACCTTTCTTCTTCTTCTTCTTCTTCTCTTCTTCTTCTTCTTCTCCTACGAAAATCTCCCTTTCTTTTTCTCCTAGCAATTTCGAGAACCATCCTATAGAAGACTTAACTTGTAGGCTTTTTAAACTTAAAACCTAAGTGAAACTACGTAGTTTCATCCCCCTTTATAAAATCAAATGATCCACTCTTCTTTTCCTTGTTAATTTCGTGTATCCCCTTCACCAATAAGCTACTCATCATTTGTCTCTTTACTTTTTATTCTAATGATAGTTAAAAGACCAAAGGGCCCCTCCTTATTAGCCTTAAGTCTTTAAAACATGGATGATATACCCAAAATGCCCTTATATATGCTTTGTTCCTTTAATATCAATATCATACTCCACTCAATTTAAACATAATCCATCATTTAATTTCCATTTCTTTAACCACTAACACCTCAAATAATTAAAACAATACCTCCAAATAATTTAGACATGCTTAAGTAAATAAAAAAAATTTCAGGGGCCAACAGTGATAGAAGGCTCAGATATAGCCCACAATCGTGGCCTGCATCAGACAGACGTGCAGACACTTAAAAAGTCAAATTTTAAGAATTTTTTTGGACCTTTCGGATCTCGAAAAAACCCTAAGGCTGCTTAGAACACAAAAGATATTTAAAGAACAAGACAAAGAGGCAAATGGGAGCTTTTACAGCAGCCACCTTGAGAAATCCTAGAGAGAAGTCATCGAAAGATTAAGGAAGAGAAGAAGGAAGAGAGACGAGGAGAAGAAGCTGACTCGATGTATTTCTCGGATCAGGAGGTTTCCCGACATCGCTGCCTCTCATTCTCCATTTCGATTGTATTTTCTATTTATTTTTAGTTTTATAATTGTATAAAATTGGAGTGAATAGTTAATGATAGAATTTAAAATGTCAAGGATGTTCTAAACTCACTTTCAGAGTTTTATTCTTGAATTAATGAAATATGATTGCTTGTGTGTTTATTGAATTTGTGGTGATTTAATTCTGCGATTGCATAATTCGATAATAAACTAAAAGGGTGAGTCGAATGAAAAACAATTAAATTAGGCTAATGAGAGTTAGGTGATATAATAAAAATTAGAATTAAATCAAATCGGTAAATTGTGCGCAGGGAAATCTTGCATAAGTTTCTGATAATTTATTAGAGAACTTCATAACTAATTAAGGTTTTAGATAGGTTGTAAATTGAGAGATTGCGACCTTCGTAATCTAATTAGGGTTTATAATTTAGAGTTAATGACTATAACTCGAGCTAGAGTAATCAACCATAGGATCGTCTAAAACCAACAATTCAATAATTCATTATCAATTAGGTTTGTATTAAGAATAAGTAAAATTCCTTGTCTCTCAATTGGCAATTTCCTTATATTGATTCTTAGGTATGTTGCAGTTGCTTAATAATTAATATTTTCGTGATTGATTCTTAATTTAATTTGATTGATTGAATTGAATTGAATTTTAGTTAGTTGCTTCTCAAATTTTTTGTATTTGTTTATGACCTTAGATTTTAGGATTAGATTATCTCTTCTCGTGAGATCGACACCTTAGGTATTACGTTAAAGAACCATGCGATTGCGGATTAGTGAGGGTTATTTATTAAAACTCACACACAACAAACACCCAAAAATACCCAATAAGAGACAAGTAATTATGTGATGAATCATTTTCTATTAACCAATTAAATATTTTTTGTTCTCTTCCTAAAAACTTATACTTCTATGCTTGTTTATTGCCTTCATATATAAATATATACTAAAAAAGTTTTTATTGAAGCAGCAAATTATAAGTATTTAACCTCTAGCCCAATAAACAAAAAAGCTAAGATTTGTTTGAACATGCCAAACTTTTCCTCTGTTTTGTGCATGACAAGAACTCATAATAAATACAGAAACCAAGCAACAAACTCAATTCCCCTTGCTCATGTTTCCTAAGCAAATATTAAATTTTTGTTAAAAGTAAAACTCCTATATAATCAAATCATGATGTAACCTTTGCTAACTATCAATTTCTCTGCCTTTTATCTATAATCATCTTGTTTTTTTTTCACCCATGATGACTTTTTAGAAGATTTCTTGAAACTTCTCCCCCATCCATTGTCAAAACTCAACACTTATTTTTGACAAGGAACTCACCTCCTACTTGAAAAAGAAAGATAAACAACTTCCTTATTCCGACGGGCTGAATAATGCCTAAGCTAATTCTTTCGATAAATTACTTTGATCACCTAACTAGGAACCACTGGATGAACGAGTTCTCCTTGAATGGGTTACTCATCATTGGCTTTTGCAATCATCGGAGCTAGATTAATGTTTGTTGAGAGATGTACTTGAATATTTAACCATTCGTGGAGAAGTTTTTTGAAGACGATTAATTTATTTGGCTGGTGGTAAGTGGTAAGTACTTACATATAAAAGTTTGGAACAAATTCGAGTGCTTCCACTCTTCCCTCAACTTGAATATGAATGACTTTCCTCCAGCTCTTCAACTTGGACAACGTATGGCGAGTTCCAGTCAACATCGAAGATAGTTTGGAGTTGTGAAACAATGGCGGGGCTGTATGTCCCGAATCCGACACCTGATGTTGTGTAGAAATAATCCCACACAAGATTGCTTGTTCCAATGTGGGCTCGCACATCACTAACTGCATATTTTCCGTGGTTGACCCTTGTGTACCCTGGATATAAGTTCCCTGTACAAGTGCCATTGCTCTTTGCGGGACCCGTCATGTTGTAACCTGGAATCACGTAGTATTTGATCTCTACTTTTCCGGAACAGTTGTTGTACTTGGAAGATGCACATAAGACGTTGGAGTAGAGGAGAGACTTCAAATACTGATCTGTGTTGTCGATAAAATGTGCCCAGTATGCGACTATTATCTTTACTTTTGCGTGCTTGGAGAAGACTACCTATCCCAAGTCATTAGAAATAAAATGGTGACAAGAACAAAAGCCGCAGACCCTAAATTTAACACCTGTACAATAAAAGTTAAGGCACAACATCCCAAAATGACTAATAGAATGCCTTCAGGACATTACCAATTGCTAAGTAGCTCACAACTTGGAATAGATATGCAGCAATACTATAATGTTTTAGACATAACATACCTCTGATACTGCAGAGGAAAGGGACGACCAGTATACTTTTTGTTCAGTAAACTGCGACTGACCCAGCCAGTCCATGGTACTAATCCTAACTGTGCCGCCTCTGGAAACAGATTTAATTGTATCTATCCACGCCTGCTCATCAGCCTGATAATTGCCAAATGATAGCTGCAACCAGGATAGTGTCAGTAGTGAAGCATGAAAAGAAACGTCAAACATCAGCACTGCAGTCTTTAGCAACAAATTTTAGATTTAGGAAATAAAATTAAGACAAATATTGTAATAACCATTTTGTCTATGACAAGAATAAGATGTAGGCATCTAAGATGCAGGAGTTTTACTTTTTATTTCCATACTCTCATTCTTGTCATAAAGTTTCATTTCCAGCAGTTAGTTCATAGAACTAGAATATTTTAGAAGGATGAAGTTGAATCCTTGACCATATCTAACATCATTTTTAAAACATTTGATTTAGAAAAGGCAAAACAATTACCTCAGGGGGAGCAAAAGATAGATAGCTCAGTTGAGGTTCCAAAGTTGAATAGTTGCTCCCAGGAGTTTCAATTGGGACATTAAACATATATGGGTCAGATAGTGCAGGGTAGCCTGTAACATGTGGAACCTTGAGAAAATGAGGAAGTGGTGACCTGTAGACAGAGAATTAGAATCACCTTTAAGTTGTTCAAGGTACTTCCTTAACTCTTCTTTCCAGTGAAACAGTGGAGTTTTGTTTTGATTCTTTAAAGAAAAATCTTAGATATCAATAATTTTTATGACAAACTAACAGATCAACAAGCTTCTTCTTCCACATAGAAATGCAGTCCATGAATAAGCATTTGAGGCCGAATACTAGCAAATCAAACTGAAGTATATTAAAGCATTACAGCTCCATTGCATGAGTTGTTAACTTCAGCAGTAAGAATCTCAAAATAGTTACTGAAAGCCCTCTTAGGATCCTCATACACATTTGGCAAATACAGATCTGCAGTAGAGATGGCAATGAGCAGCCCATGGGTCTAGATTCAAGTGTTTTCCCAGGCCAGCTCGAGGAGTAGCTAGTCTAAGCAAAATGACATTGTTTTGCTTAGAAGAGTTGGACCTCGGGTAGGCTTGGGCTTGGGTAACCCATACCCAAGCCTGGATCCAATTAAAAAAACGTTATTTTACACTTTAAATTTTTAAAAAATTATTTTTAAAAAAATTGACAGGATTGGCCCATGGGACAGTCCATTGCCATCCCTAATCTGCAGTAATCAGACATATGCAACAACTGATAAAAAGCAACCACTTTGTGATGCTCTTACACTGTTGATAATGCAAAGGCAACTAAACGATATCCATTGTTGCCTAAATCAACATGTATGGGAGACATGGGAATACTTGCAAGTGTAAGCAACAAATCAAAGCCACACTGAAATGGGTTTGATGCACACTCACCACTGACCCACACCTATAAAACATTTGAATTTGCACGTCTCACAGTTGCAAACTTGCAATTGATATCCCCAACACAATATCATGGAGAGAAATTGCAGCTTTGATTTTGGATCAATAGCATAGAAAGAAAAACTCAAAAGAGAACAGTTGTATCACAAACCATTGCTTTGAAACTTTTACATCAAAATATCATTTGCTTCCATGCACTAGAGACAAGGACAACGACATCCAATTTACCTGCATCTTGCTTTATAATCAAGGAAATGAGACCAGCATGGAACTGTTCTATTAATCTGCCATTGTTGATCAACAACTGGTCTTGTGTGGGTTGATGAATTTAAAGATGCAAGTTTCCAAAGGTTCCCAAAATACGTCTCAACACCTCTTGCTATTTTTCGACAACCAACAAGATAAACACCAACCTCCTTGACCTGTTAGCACTTTATGTTTTGACAAAGATGACTTTATCACAAGAGCAAAAATGAAGGATAAAAGCTGAAACTATCTGTCCTTGTTTTAAAATTCAATTACACATCCAAACAATTTATGAGTAACATACCTGAGTGAGAGATTTCCAATCATTGTTTGCAGATCCAATATAAACGTCCTGATTATCAGATATCCAAACTTTGGCATGGACTATGCCAGAACCCCACCATTTTCCCATCAACAAAGTAACACTTTCCACATTTGGCCTTCCTGAAGCAAGCTCAGTTGGTTCATTCGTATAGTCAGGATACACACCTGAGTGCTGTAGTAGTCTGAAAGAAATTCAATCAAAGAACAAAATCACTATGAGGGAAGGGGGGAGAGAAATAAGGGGTTCTCGTAATAAGAGGAGCATAATTGCAAGATTCAGGGTGTTTAAGACGTCGTCAAATACTTTACTTTGCAAGTCAAAAATATCACAAAATGAGGAAAAGAAACATAAACGGAGGTATAAATGTCAAACATAGATCCTTTTCCACAGAATCTAGGCAAACGAAAGGCCAATTTAACTCCACAATCCAATCAAATGCACTTCAAAAGTTAAGACTTGCATAATATTATATAAGGCAATCCATCACATTACACATAATTGACTTTCTCTTATATGGGCAAAAAAACTTGCAAATGAGCACGCGTACCTGATACTAACATTACGATTGGCAGCATCCTCAATGGAATTATAAACAGCAGAACCCTCATGAGCACCAAATCTCTTCAACTCATCTTTGGAGTACCCATAATCCCCAGAACGAAGATCTTCTGGATGAGCTCTTAGCTGCCAGTACTGAGCTATTATGTCCAATTTCTTGGTGGAGTTGGATGCCAGCCAACGGAACACATCCCCTGTGGATAAAACACAAACAATAGTGACCACATCTCCTATAATATAACTCTTGTGTATATAGTTATAGTTTCTTGAAACAGGCGAGCGAGAGAGCACGGAGAAGCATTGTACCTGTGGACAAAACGCCAGGGACACGACGGAGATGGGGCATGTCGGTGGGAATGGACTGGACCAGCCATGACTTGCATTGGGGTCGGCGGGATAGTTCGGAGGAGGCTATTACTACACTCAGATTAAGAGTCACTAAAAGTAATAACAAAGATAATGAAATGCAAATTCTTTTGAACCCAACTTTCATCTTCCTTGGAACCGTATTCTTTTGATAACTTGAATGAGTTCGTCTTTCTCCGAGGTGTGAATTAACTGCAAAATCCAGAAAAGGGTGTGGTGGGACTAGGAAGCCTGCCAAAACCGATTGGTCGGCCCCATATTGTTGGAGTCAACTCAACGGGATTACCTTAAAGTCGCCAGCTGATTGCGTGATCTCCCAAACTCGGTAGTTTATTAATCCTTGTCTCGTCATCTACATTATCTTGCGTAGACCTGCTCAAATTATCTATGACATGGGCAAACAAGTCGAAAATTATCAACTTTTGAAGTCCAATGGATTAAATCGAAAATTATCTATGACATGGGCAAATAAGTCTTTAGAAACCTCAAAGTTGATATAAAATATAAACTAGTTTGAAATCCCGCAGTCAAGCAAAATTTGAGAGATCAATTGATATAAAATATAAGTAAGACTAACAATTTTACAGAGAGATAAGCTCCTCAACACTCTTGCAATAATTGTTTGATCAGTAATATTTTCACCAAATAAATGCATCTTGATAGTAGTTGTAGTTATTCTAAAAAGGAAATCTTGCATTGATTCCCCTTTATTCATACTCAAAGTTTCAAATTCTCCATCAAGAGATTGAAGTTTACCTTATAATTCCTTCTCTAAAATTTTCCAACCTTCTTTTGAAATAGTGCCTACTGCAATTGTAGCAAATATAATATTGTCATGAACAACTTGCTAGATTATCACCAACATCTTTGAATCCTTCTTTCAATTCTCTCCCAACCAAATTTGTTTATCTGAGCCTTCATATTCCTTTTGCTTGTTTCTTCTAGTTCCACTTGATCCCCGAGCTCCTTCATGGTGGTTCTACGCTTCTTTTTTATAGCTTCAATAGCCATGTCATTCTTGTGTTGTTTCTTATACATAGCAATCCATGTAAACTTGGAAGGCTTGAGGAGGTTGAGGAAGTATCTCTTGCATTCAAGTTTGCAAAGAGGAAAACTGTCTTCAGGATCATGGCCAGGTGACGCTACTCTAGTTACTTGTAAACTCCTCAAAATTATCTCACTTTTTCGCTTTTGTAGTCCCCTTCCATTACTCTTTTAGCTATTCTTTTTGTATTTTCGTGTAGGTTCCATTGTTCCACTCTCTCATCATTGTTCTAAGGTTTTTTTGCTTTCTCCTCCTTGCTTTCTTTCCGATTGCCTCTTGTTCTCTTCTTCTTCTATCGATTTTAACAACACAACAAACAAGTTTTGTTTTAGTTTTGCTCTTATTCTATTTCCTACTAGGTAAGAATAGTCAAAGTTACAAAAGCAACAACTATCAATCTCTACACACAGAGAACGAAAGCTACAAAAAAGAAAGAGAAGGGTCTCAACAAGTTTTTGATTTATTTCTTAAAATAATAACTAGAGATGATAAAGAAGAAGAAGAATAATGAAGACCCCTCGCTCCAAGAAGAACCAAAATTAATGTATAAAATGTGTCATAACTTCAGTCAGTATGCCCTCTTCATCTCTTTATCTCTATGCCCTCCTAATTTATCCCTTTTTTTTGTCCATTTTACATCTCCAGTTATGTGGTATCTTAAGAGAATAAAAAACCACGTGCTCAAATACAAAAGATCCGATCAGTTAGATACCATTGGGTATTTTGAATCTTATATCACAACAAGATAAGACAGTCATAGATTAGCTTCAAGCTATATCTACCCGCTTACTTTTACTTTCCTCCTCGAAAAGTGCTAAGTAGACACTCATAATTTCTTCTACCATAATAGGTGAGTTTATAACATGTTACCAGGCATATAATCATGAGATATGGCTACAAAACTTTTTCATTAAATTATGAACTATAAATGGAATTGAAATATTATTGGAGATATTTTTTGACAATAAGTTAGCAATGTTATATTCTGATAACAACAAGAGCTCATCAAAGTCGAAACGTATCGACTTTTAGTTCCTAGTTGTTAAAGATAGAATTTAGAGTGGTCAAATGTCTATAGAACAAGTTGAGACAAACTCCATGATTGTGAATCTTCATACTAAAGGTTTACCACCTAAGCTCTTTTATAACATAAAATAAGCGTTATGTCACTTGATGATAGGCTAGTTTAGTAGGAGTTTGTTTATAGGAATATTATAGTTATAGACATATTTTATGGATTTTTTATGATTTGATATTACAATATAAATGACTTTGTGTGTTTATACTCTAATTTTGTCCAGTTTGATCTCACTAAGGAATAAGATAGGACTAGTTTAAAATAGACAGGTTAAGATCACTTGACATGAAATTTCCATACTACATATTTATACTTGATGTATGTGACCACTAATGAGTTTAGCCACAATAATTGTAAAAAAAATTTCTTTAATCGTGTATTAATATGATTAATGGACTAGATTGTTTAAAAATAATTTTATAATAATAGCAACTTGAGCTCATAAGGTCTATTATGACTATTATAAGGCATTATGAGGTCTACTATGTATCAACACATTTAAATAAATACAAAATTAAAATTCATAAGGATTTATATTACAATCTGTAAAAGAGTAATTTTTTATTAATCTTACTTAAGAAGTATAGAAATTGCTTTCACCTATTTGAATAGGTCATTTTTCATCTTCATTTTTTTATTTCTAACTGTTGAATGGAACTATAAAATAAATAACTCAAATCTCTTTTATTATTCTTACGTCATTATGTTTTAAAACGTTTAGAGAGAAAGGTAGTATCTGCATTAACTTACTAACTTAATAATTTATTATAAACATGGTAAGCTGATATTGTCGCTCCCTTCTTTCTCTCTCTTTGTATTATGTATATGTTAATAAGTTGTCTTTTAATTTGAATTGTTTAAAAGTGCATTTAGATATGGTCTTTGAGTCTTGAGTGTGTTAAAATTATTTTAGTAGTTAATGACTGGAGTAAAAAAAAACTAAATGTTATTGGTTTATTCATTTTTGTGGTATAGGTTAAAATTTTGTACCTTATAACTTAACGTAATGTAAATTTTATTGCAGATATACTTTATTTTTATAATATTTGTCATTTCTTGTTAGAGTATTTGGTTTGATTTCTTTCTCATATTCTATAAAAGAATGAAAAATTATTATTAAATTGCCATCTCCTCTACAGAAAAAGAGAGAATAGCATGATAAAGGTAAGCAAAAGGTAATCAAAAAAAGCATATTAGAATTTATATAAGGATTATGTAAAACTAATTTGGCTTGAAACTTTAATTTGTAGATTGGAGATGGTGTTATTACCAAGAAGACAAATAAGCAAAGTGGTAGCATAAAGAATAAGTTATAAAAGTTGAAGCAAACAAAACTAAATTACTAATGTTTTATAATATTATACGAAAGTATATATTGATTGTGCGTTCATTGTATGAATATTTACGAAGTTGTCAAATATGATGTTATTAGAAGAAGCTGTACAAACTAATGCACATGTTAACTCCCAAATAGCTGAATTGGGTTACCAATATGAGATTATGCAAACGTAAATAGATGGAGATGTTTAAGGTGAATAGGGGCCTCTGCTAAGTGGTGTGTTCATTTTGATATGAACCACTGTCATTAAAAATTAGGGAGAATCAATGGAAGAGATTCATGGTAATAGTGTAGCATAGATCATGGAGTTAAAAAACCAAATAAGTATGCACTAAATCCAATAAGAATAAAGTTTCAAGATTTAGAAAAGAGTATGAAATCAATGATCACCAAATAGTGATCAAGTTCGTATTAGAGAAAGCAATTGGCGATCAGATATAAGAATATTTTTTACAAAACTTTTTTCTATGTGTTCCATATGTTTTTTATACTAAAATATCAATTAAAGTGTCAACACGTAGTTGTTGGATAATGTAGTTGATGTTGATGACTGTGAGCAACTTGGTTAGAGATATTTTATCATAAATCATCTTTATGAGCATGCTCGCAAATTCTACTAAATTATAGAGGCAAAAGGTAGTACATCCATGAGTAGATGCGTAATTATTTTAATGGTGAGTCTGTGTTTAATAAAATTGTTAACAAATATGTAGAGCAATATAGAATGCGTAATTTAATTAAAATTGACTTTGACTCATTATATTATTACATTTTTATCTAGAAAAAATTCACATTAACCATTCCATCAAATAAGACAACATGGTGAATATTATAGCAGGGGATGATAAACTTAAGATCCTTTACTATAAATCACATAGACTACTTAGTCCGTGAAATTAGGTGAATAATTGATTGGCAGCTTTTTGGATGTTGTGGTGGTCCTAAGGCTTTGGCTACAAAGGATAGCTAGAATATGCTTAGAAGGTTAAGGGATTCTAGCTTGATCATATGGCTTGTTAGAAGGAGGTTTTGCATCCATGGAGGAGGGCTTAGAAATAAGAGTAGACATAAGGGATTTGTTGATTGCAATTTCCTGGATTTGGGAGATATCCTTTCTTTATGTTACATTGGGTCTAGTCAAAGATTGGATATACTTTCATTTTTGTGTCTTAGGGATTGGTCACATAAGCGGCCTCAAGCAATTATTCTTCCCATTTTATATTCTCGTCAATAACTTCTTATTTTTTTAATTATTTCTAAAAGAATTGACAAATGTATTGAAACAATTGTATGCTTGTGGATGAATTTCAATGAGCTTTTGTTCTAGGAATACTTACTTATAATGGATAATAATAGCTTTCGACCTATTTCATTTTATTAAGGATAATAATAGCTTTCGATCTATTTCATTTTATTAAGACTTAAAGGAAAGGAAAAGTGTTATTTCTTATGTATATCATATTGGATCCTGCCAACCAAGGCTTATGAACGAATTCAATTAAAATTCTTACAAGTTATCCTCTTGGGATAAAGTTTTCATACTATATCTTAATCAGTAGTAATGAAGTGTGCCTCCATGGTGTTTTACCAAGTCATATCCAATGGTGAGATCCTGGAGTTTTTTTTCATAATAGTCGATAGATTCATAGATTGTTTCCATGGCATCCATCAAATTTGTTAACGGAACCCTATATTTATTTTTTATCAACAAATTTTTCTCAAATTCCGTATTCCTTACATCTTAAGAGAGTTGTTCATTTAGTATCAGGGTTGGAAATCATCGTTGAAAATTTTAGCAATAATATCAGTTCTTCTGCGAAAAGATCCCTATTAGAAACTTTAAGAGGCTCAGTAATAACCTTTATTTGGGACTCCCATTTTGACTGGGCATGTTCTAAATGATTAGAGGAAGCTGATGATGGAAGACGTAGACAGATATGACATAGCATTGTAAACAAAACACAAACAAAATGTAGTTGTGTAGGAGTGGAAGTTGATGAAGAAAGACGTAGATAGATGCGACATAGTATTGTAAATAACATATAAGTGAAGCCTAGTTATGTTAAACGAACACCTGCCTCATTGTAAATGGTTGATCACCAACGGTTGTTATAGTCATTATTATAGTTGTTAGAGGAGGGGAGTGTAAGTGTAAGTCGACTTGTATATGTGATAAGTCGACTTATGCATTGTAAGAGTATTAGAGTAGTGCCCTAAAGACAATCCCCTTTAGCGCATTTTGTACAAAGATGTTTGTATAAATAAAGAAAAGGCATGTTTCATTTATTTGATGTTCTTTATGAATTGATTGTGATCTTAATCAAATTAATGAAGTCCATGATATATGACATAGCATGAAGGA
>JANITW010000008.1:22554002-22571137 GCA_027564335.1 Erythroxylum williamsii | reverse complement strand
GCTTTCGTTCGTTATTTATGATTCGTATTCGATTATTCGATTTGCTTTCGATTCGTACTTTTGCCTTTGTTTTCGATCCGTTATTTCGAGTTCCGCTTTATGTGTTGCTTCGGTTTCTCTCGCTTTCCGCTTGTTTCGCCTTATGCCTTGCTTGATTTTCCGCTTCGATTTGTGTTCCGCACTTTAGTTTCGTATTCGTGGTTTCATTCTCCGGTTGGGATCCGGTTTCCAGATCGGGTCCTAACACAAATAATTAACATTATAAATTAAACTTAAAAGAAAGTAGATTAATTATCTTATATTAACTTTTAATTTTGGCATCTAAAATTAAGCATAAATGTAAATATGATAAGTTATATACAAATGCATAAATCAAGTTCTCAAGTTCATGTTGAATGATTAAATAAACTTCTCATTATTGTCAATATGTTAAAAATACTTATAAATGAACCTCTTATTCAAGAGATATTAGACAAAATACTCATAAATGAACCTCTCATCAAATAATTAATTCATGAGATAGGCATGTTCAATTCGTGCATGCGTGTGACTAATGACAGACTATATACACTTTAAGAAATGCCACCACTATTAAGGTGCCAAGCTCAAGCATACTAAAGTTATAAAGTTTAAGTTGTTGATATATTATCTATGTAATATTAATTCTTGTGTATATACTAAACAAATTGTTTACATATTTTAACTCTTGCAAACTAAAGGATTTGTAATTTAAATTGAAAATTTATAATTAACTGAGATGAAAAGAACAATAAGTTGCTCTGGTTTTTATGGCTAACATCTAAACCCACCTCTCCACCTTTTCAAGTTGCATAATAATATCCAACAATTTTGGTTTCTCTTGAAAGGGGGATTTTCATCAGTCCACTAAAGGAAAAGAATAATGATCTTATAGTTAAGGGATAAACGTGCTTAGGTGGTTACACCTCTAAATTATATTACTTCTTAACTCATACAAAAAGGAGAAAAATAATCAACTCACTTAAATGAACGTCAACAAAGCATTGATGAAATAAGTCCAAAACAAGTCACAAATGAACGTATAATTTGACTATATGAAGATCAATACTACAAAACACTACAAGAAAAATGTCGTTTAGTGACGGATATAACTGACGGAAAACCTAAATATTATGTTGGCAAGCCAGGTTAGCGACAAAATTTACCAATAAACCAAGGTGTTGTAAAAACAGTCGTAGGTAATATTTTTTGGCAAATAACAAAATGTTTGTTGGTAAATGTACCGATGGACAATTTATGTAACCATCGGTGAATATATTAATGGTTGTTTGTGCAGTAGACTATCGGTAAATTTTCAACGGTAAAAATTTATCTGTTGATAGATTTACAAACGATATTGGTTATTCTATGAATAAGTTTATTACAACATTATCGACGGTTATGTTTGTTCCATCAGTGAGTATACCAATGGTTATTCAACGACAAATTATGTTGGTAAAGTTGGCGATGAAATTGATTATTCCATCTGTTACTTAATGTCAGTAATACTGACGGTTTGTTGTTTTCCATCGATAAATAAAATTGATTTTATTGATGCACTTTTATTTTTCTGTCGGTAAATTAACAAAAGAAATTTTAAAAAATCCCATCATTAAATATTATTGGATGATCTTATAGTTGATGTATAATTTAAACAGTGATGAATTATCTATATAATATTTTAATTTATTTTTACATTTCATTTGTTTAAACAGAAAATCTATTGATGATAAAAAGTTAAAATTATCTTAATTGATAATAAAACATTAAATTATACATAATAAATATTTGTAATTTAAATGAAATGACTACAAGTACACTATTGATTTGGTGATCGTGGATGCTCTGATTGCTACGATGAGGTGTTACCCCTCCCCTTCAACTCATCCAGCTCATTATAGAGCTGAGTTATATACTTCATCCACCGTTGCAACTGAGTTGTCAATGTCTACATTATACTCCGAAGCTTATAGACTTTATTAGTTGTGGACCGCTTACAGATGTTGCTATATTGGATATGGAGGATTGCAAATAACATATGTTCGCAAATGAATCTAAGTCGAATATCCTTCCACTACGATCCCTACAATCCGTTGCTTGAAGATAAGCTTGAGTCTCATCAATGTCTTCAGACTGTTGAGATTGTTGTTCAATGCTTTCTTGTATTTGATCTTATCATAAGGCAATGGTTATATTAGTAAGTGATAATTATTAAGCATTAATATTAAACCATAAATTTCACATACATTTAATTCTCTGCATCGATTGTTGACAAATATCAAACCGTCATGCTTCTTAGTGTGAGTGTATAAAAAAAGCTGACGAGGTATAGGCTTCATACCCATAGACTTTTCCTGCATAAGAATATAATCTTATAAGTGAACTAGAATTTATAAAAATTTCGACAGAGTTCTCATTGTGAATCATAAGCTCGTGAAATTTTTCACTGGTAAGTCTCACGGGAGCTACATCACGAGTTTCCAGCCTATATATCGTCCTAGGGGTTTATTATGGAAAGAATTGTCTTATCTATAACGTATTAATTTCTTGTGTTAATACTAAGTTTGCATTAATTACATCGAAGTTAAAGTATTAATCGATTGAATTAATCACTTACAATTGATTTCAAAACTATGGGACGTGGCATTATTTTACTGATAAGCCTCATAGGAGCTACATTATGAGTTTCCAACCTATATACCATCCTAGGGGTTTACTATGCCTCAAATCATTCATAAGATCTCAAATTCATTCCATATCAATAAATGCTTATGCAATCATATATCTACTCATCAATGATTCAAACAAAAGCCAAACATAAACAGTTAGATCATTAAAGAAGGACATAAAAACTCATCAATGACTATGCCTTGAGACCTAGCACACAAAAAGGCATTTTATGGTTAACTATACATGAAAGCAAAATATCATCCTTAAATGATATGTTGTACATCTTCAATTTCTCATATATTATTAAAAAAAAAAGAAAGGAAATCCTAAAATAAGCTAGAGAGGAAATCCTAAAAGCTAGAATGAAGTTCCAATTGATAGAAACAAAAGCTTTGAAATAAATAATCTTTATATTGTAACCTTAGTTAAGTGTTTTCTTATAGTAGTTTATGGACTTAGATAATCTCATCATGGTTTAAAAACCTAAAAATTTAACAAATTAACTCATAATCATGCTATATATCTCATATTAGCATAAATAAGTGATGCAACACCTAATATTAAGTATATGTAAAATGGCAATATAGCAACTATAAATATGTTAAAATGCTTCCTATATGAAGTTATTAATTGACCATATGAACCTCTAAAAATGCAGTAATATCATAGTATATCTGTTTAACATTCAAACCCCTCATATATTGATACATAAACAGAATCATAGTCCTTAATCTATAATGCCATTTGCAAGACAACAACCAATATCCTATATTAAAGTTCCTCAAAACTCCTAAAATCATTCATTTATCAATCCCATCACAAAACAAATATACGTAAAGAAAAATAAAAAAAATCTAACCAAAAATGGGGTGAGAACATGAAAAGTAAAGAGAATCTAATCAATTCAGAGAGTATCAATGAAATAACCCATTGACAAATTCAAATATTTGGAACTATAATTGAAACTTATCCTATATTAATTCATTGATAAACACAACTTTAAGAATGTAACAACCTGACACAACTAATGCGAAAATGTATTAATGATAGAGATTAACAATACTTAAATTTTAAAGCTAATAATTTAGATTAACAATACATAAAATTTATATTAACAATACTTAAATTTAGATTAAAAATACTTAAAATTTAAAGGCACAAACTGAAGTTTATACCACAAACAAGTTTCAGTTGATGCAGTATATTAAAAAGGCAACAAGTTTAAATGAGAGGTTCAAACCACAAATAAATACCCAAATTAAACCAAGTATACAAAAATTCAGTAAATAACAAAACTCACTTATCTCAACCAACATGCCAAAGAAGTCACTGAAGCACGTGAAGGAATAAAATGACAGAGCTGGAGTGTCCAACGGCCAAAGAAGATAACCAAAACAAAGAAAAGAAGACAATGGCAATCAAAGCAATACACAAAACACATCAACAAACAAAATTCAACGAGATCGTAAAAAATAATCAAAGAATAAAATGTTACCTCAACCGACGATTTAAAGGAAGACGACGACGATGACATGCCATGGGTGAGTGAAGGCAAGGAGAAAAGATGGCGAAAAAACATAGGAGAAAATGAGATGGGAAGGTTGGGGATGAGTTTAACCCCAAACGAAAACAATGTCGTTTGGTATTAAACCAAACGACATCGTTTTCAATTTATTTAAAACGATTAAGCTGAAGCTAATGACGAAGTAGCTAGACCGTTGCAAAATTACCGATGAAGTACATTACCATCGGTAAACCCCGATGCTTGATTATTGAACCAAGCATTTATGCGTTCATTTATCAATGGAACGGTTATACCATCGAAAATTTACCAACAGAACATAGATCTGTCGTAGTTACTGTAAGACATAAAAAATGCAACAAAATATTGAATGTAATATAGTTATAATTAACTTTGCAAATTTGTGTTTTAATATATAGTTTGTTTGTTCTTAATTTAATGATCAAAGGAAATTCAATTTTGTATAACTGCGTTACTTTTATCCTTACCAACTCATTCATTGCCAACAAGAAATCCTCACAACTAAATAATAGAACAGGGGACCACAACATACATGAGCAACTCAACAAGTATTTTGGGCTTAGGTCGAAAATAGAGGATCACAACATAAAATAAACATAAACAAAAAATCAAACAAAAGAGTCATCAAAGGAATAAGAAATAAGCGACCAAAATATATAATAAATATAAACTAAAAGTCAGTCAAAAGAATGGACCTATCACAATGTTTTGTCCTTTGTCCTTATGTTGTTTGCCAGAAATTTGACAAAGGCATGTAGGCGGTGACAGGAACGTGCTGTTGTAATTGAGCCTACTGCTGCTGTGATTGAACTTTCAGAAGAGCGAGCGAGATTTCTACGAACATTTGAACACTCTGAAACATTTGGTTTTAACTTGTATTCCGATGCAAACGTCAAGATTTAACATACAATTTTAGCCCTATCTTATGTTTTGTTTTTCCTAGCCCAAAAGATGAATATGAATTGCTTTGCTTGCCATTACTGTTTGGTGAGATTAGGGATAATTAAGGACTGTCTGTATAAGAGACATGATTATCTATCTGGAAAGTGCTTTCTAATATCAGTCAGCATTTTGAATTGAGAGATGATAAAGGCAGGAGCATGTTGTATGCAAAATAAGTAAATGAGACATGATTATCTATCTAAATCGTAAACATCTAATGAAAAATTCATAATACATTTATATATGCACACGCACTTTCATGAATTTTTATACCTGGGCTCACGTTGGTACACCATAAACTTATCACAACGGAGAGAATTTGTCATGCATTGTCCCACCCACCAAAATAGATATGGAGAAAATGGAGTTTTCTTCCTTTATTGGCCCAGAAAAAGAGAAAATTGATGAGAAATCATAGGTATAACAGAAGGTAAAAGGATTGGAAAGTGAAAAACCTGTACATGCTACAGATTGTAGTTCCACACTCAAAATTAGCACCAAAAAAAAAAAAAGATAAAACAAGCAAATCGTGTTGGTGTGTCATCCATTAGCCTTTAACATATCAGACCATAGAAATTTTCTTCCAGCCAGAGGGCAGCATTCGTAACACCCTCCTCCTAGATATGAGCATGCTAAGTTTTCAGCTCAACAACATCCTCTCCCTTGGATTCAGTTTCAGGAAGCTTTGACTGTGAGCATTGTCCATTTGCAGAGGCATTGGACTTGATGGGTTTCTTAAACTGCACCAAGATCATTGTCATGTTGTCACATCCCTCCCCACTTGCTGTTGACGGCGCCAGGCACCTATCAAGTACTCTCTCACACACCACAGAAAGCTTGCTTTCCTGCATTTTTTTGAGAATGTTGGAACTTTGAAAATGTATAGTTGCGTAGAGTTCAACCATTTCTATCAAGATCCCACTAAAAAATTAAAATTGCACATACCATGCTTAGTTGTTCATGAATGTAATCTACTAGTTGCTGACTAGACATGCAATCCCTGAAACAATCAACAATAGTAGTAATCCAATTTCAGTAACAGAGGACTTCACAATATCTTAAACGAGAGGATATTATCATTGCAGATTGTCCATACATTCATATCTCTTCAGATAGTAGCTGCAAGTGTATTGCAAACAGTTATAAGAGATATGTAGATTGTTTCTGAAACTACTAATGTTGCCTACGTATATAATATGCTTCACTTGGAGAAACCATGATAGCTTACTTTTTCTACGAAAGCCTTTCCTTCATAATAATCTCTTTGGAAGATGATCCGAATATACTTTCTTCCATGGCAAATACATTAAGGATATAAAAAGTTCTGAACACAGTGCAGTGAACCATATTAAAAAGGGAAGCATTTGATACATACCATATTCCATCGCATGCAAGCACAATAAAGTCATCATCATCACAAAGTTCAACCTAATTGAATGAGTAATAAAAGTTATTGACGGGAAAATAAGGGATAATTATCAAGACCTATATATAAGAAAATGATTTGTTCAATTACATAGTATAAAAAGATGATTTCCGCACCGTGTTAATATCTGGATTTGCTGTTACAATTTGCTTCTCAGCAGGTAAAAACTTGTTCTGCTTGAACTCCATATCTCCTGAGGTACGTGCAAAGGAACTCTAAAGGTTAGAAAACCATGAAGAATTAAAAAGAGTCTGAAGTTCTATCTCTCTTTCCTTCTCGGTGGTGAATGAAGGTTCATATGCAGGTTTCTGCTCTTATAACCTATGAGAGTAGTTACATGAAACAAGTCAAAAAACAAATGCACGGGCATAGACTCATTCAACTTTTATTGGGGCAGGGACCTAGCTTCCAATTATGGGAAGAAGACACTGCTACTGTTGTATTTTCTGATATCTAGATGCATTGCTGGGGGAAATAATGGATTAGAGTTCAGAATTCTTGTTTCACAACATAGGAGAAGAGGGCTAAGATAAACAGTGTCAGACCATGAACAAACTAATTATGAGGACCATAAATGTTATTAAGGAGATCAAATAATCATGTCTACCTATAGCCCTTGCAAGATTTAAACTGCCATTGACCCGTCCTGCATGTATGAAACCACCAGCTTTTAAAATCCTCTCTTTCTCAGCCTCGAGATCAGGTTTATGGTCTCTAGACAGATTATATGCCTGCATAAAGAAATTCCCTTTAAATCCATTTGAGAAGTGTTTAAAGTTTCTGCATTGTACCATGATAGAACCACAAAAGTAAAATATTTGTATGCGTATGTTCCTGAATGCAATAGTTAGCCTCAAACTAACATTTTAATATCAGTGGTCTCACAAACAGCAAACTAAAGCTGAAGATCATCTAGGCATCATTTTAAACAAATATTAAAGAAGGTAAGTTCTCTCTCTCTCTTTCTCTCTCTCTGTTAAATGAAAAGTACCTGGCCCTTTCGAGATATCACACATCGAGAATCACCAGCATTTGCAACAACAAGTTGGTTGTTTCTTAAAATTGCTACACAAGCAGTTGTGCCAGAAGTTGGTCCAGAAAAGTCTGAGTGAGGACCCTGTTCGGAGTAAACAAGTTTATTTATCATTAGTCACAAAGTATTGCCGTAAAGCCATTATGGCTCATTCCTTGTCTCATGAGTAAAAGAAGTTTGAGCAAAAATGAGCAGCAAAAAATTGTAACTATCATCTTAGCTTCAAATTTTTACTTAAATTCAAGCATGCAAATTAAAGCCCAGTGGAAAAAATGAATTGATTGGGTTTAGAACAGAACATGGAAAAAAATGGATTGGATGAAATGCGCACCTTATGAAGAGTATGGTTATATAAAATGCTTTAACTAAGATCACATCAATTAATAAAAAATATAACTTAATCGATGAAAATTTTTTATGTCACAACAGAGATGTAAATGTAATGCAATGCTTAATGAAACCCTCCAAGTATTCTGAGCCACAAACTTTCAGAAACCTTTTATCTTTTCAAAGTTGCTTTCTGGAGGAAACTATATCACTGGCAAATAATATTGTGCTTATTATCAAGTGAATGGCCTCAGGAAATTTTTATCACTAGTTTTCACAATGAGTTGCTACGTAATCATCATTATGGCTCACTATCAACAGAACTAGTACAGATTTCATTTAAATGCTCATGATCTCTGATGGGAAGTGGGAACTCACAAGCAGCAAGTAGAAAGAAACCCTAGTAGTTTGTCAAATCCACAATAATACATCATGACAGGTAACTGCTTGAATTGTCAAAATAATTGTTGATAGAATCAAAATGGAGTTGAAATGAAAAAAAAAGTACACTATTACAAGTATAAACACAATCAGATGACAATAAAATATACGTTTATAAAATACCTCTTCGAAAGGCCAATCATCTGTCGGGCCATTACTCTCGCCATTCCTTGGAGACCATATTAACCCCTCTAACATGCCAGTAAACTTGTTTATTCTATCACCCAGAACAGCTAATTCCCGCCATCCTCTTTGTCCACGCATCATCTCATCCATTCTAAATGAACCACAAAAATTCAGATCATGGTCCAAACAGAAGTTATACTTTACAGGATGCATTAAGGACGGATGAGTTATCTTGCTATACATCCAAAATGATAATAGATAGCTATGAAATATAAACAAAAGAACAATGTAAAAATCAAAGACCTTTAGGGAATGATAAGTTTTTTTTTTTAGATACAACACCTTCGTATTTTTCATTTTTGTCATCAATTAAATTAATGATGTAATTAATAATAGTATTCTGTCTCAAAGTGAAACTGCACGGCAATTAAAAGGAAAATTCTTGATATCTTCTAAGAGAATCATTAAATTTAGAAACTAGCATTGCATAATATCACATGATCCAAATAAATATAGAACTTTTTAATTGGGTACCTTGATTTTCTTTCTAAATAGGCAGAAATGAGAAGTTCTCCAATCAAATAAATAAGGTAACCTGAAAAAAGCTTTCTGAACAGAAGTTCCTATATCTCCGGCTGAATAAGCTTCATTCTTAAGAACCTGTTGATGAAGAAACTTTGCACAGAACTTTGCAACTACTTTACCTGTAAGTTTACAAGAGTATGATGAGCTGTGAAAATTGCAAGTGGCACTTCTTACTAATGAGAGATAGCTATCTAAGAGTTTCTGGACAAAGTTTTTGACTCGACGAAAATCAATTTTCTCTATACAATGCTCAAGTAAGCGTCAATGTCGGATACATTAGGATAAAAAATGTTTTCTGTGTTTTAGATGGAAAAAATAACTTTATAAACTCCCAGCTCCCAAAAGTCACTGCTCATTACAGTCTTTTCACGTCAAAAATACTAGGACTAAGGAAGCACCAATTACAGAACCAAAAAGAAAGTATCTCTATATACAAGAGAGGTGGGATATGTAAAACAAGGCTCCATTGTCAATTTTATCAGCTACCTTCCAAATAAGATAAGAGACAAAAAGGCTCCTGTTTTTGTTTTGTATTGCTAAGTTCTTATATATTTTCATCATCCCACAGTGGAGACAAAAGTGAACCCATCACTTGATTAAAAATTTAAAACTATATATATCATAGTTACTGTTTATATTCTTTCGGTATAAACGTAGATTTGTTTTGGTACTCAGAAACTAATTCTTCTATAACTATTCAGTATCGCTAAATGATTAACTAATTTTAGTGTCTTGGTTGTTACTGAATATCTAAATTACCTTTTTTGGTCAATTATAGCCAAGAATTTTGTTAAAAAAAATTCCTCATAGCTTCCAGTGCTATCCGTTTAGATTACCTCTGCTTGCACCCTAGAATCTGAAAATATTTGATACCATGTGAAAATTATAAACACTCTTAGAAATAAATTGAAATCTATCTCAGTTTTTATGATATTTATCATTTGTTATTTTCATAAAAGGTTTGTAAGTTAACCAAATTATTAAGCAACTGTTGATATTACTCCACTAAATTAAATTTCTGGACCCGCATCTGTTCCATATAAGTGTGTGCATTTATATGGTCATTAGAAAAAAAGGGGTGATCCAGGATTGGTTGGAAAGAATGAAAAGTTTAGATTATCAACAGTTGAAAAAAAGCAACTAAATTTCATAGTTCATACAAGGCTCAGTAGCTGAATATGTAAAGTGGAATATCAAAATATCAAGAAGAACATATATTTTCATTATAAACTCCAGACCACCTACTTGAATGTGTTGCCCAACGTAAGTTCATATATCAACAAACAAACTACAATTGCTTTTCAGTCAACGACCCAGTCACAAATGATTCCAGACTAAACTGAGTTCACTTTGACATTACTCACTTTAAAGACGTGCAAGGTTTGGAAATGCAGACAGGATTGGGTGGTTGGACCATAAAATCAGGTGACTAACTGATGAAGTCAACCTTACCTTCATTTTTGTTTCTAAAAGCCAGTCCTTTCAACAGATATAGGAGATCTACCTGATTAAGTTATAAACACAAGAAAAACTAGTGCAATGATCAGGACTTGCTGCTTTGGACTGAAATCAGGAATTCGAGCCTTACATGCCTATTTATTCTTAAATAGGGGTAGAAGACTATATAGAATAGTGGAAGAGAGATTTGAACCAGAATGTACAAGAAAGAATAATGCAGTTGATCACAGGAGCCAAGTTCATTTCCACAGGTGTCTCATAGCCACATTAATCTTAGTGAAACTAACATTGTCTAAAAACTTATAGAAACTATTGGATCATTTAGTCAGCTAACATAGCAAAAGAGTTAGGATCTCATAATTGTAGCTCAGTCCACTACAAGTACCTGAGACATCAAACTCTTACCTCCATGGCCATCATAAACACCAAAGAATGATGTTGTATCATCCAAATCAGTTAGTGCTGCATGCTGAGTAATAAAGGTTAGTTTGTCAGCACACAGAAATAAATATGTCCCAAGGCACTAAAATAGAAGGCATAAAAAGAAGTGTCATCCTTGGAGAATCTCCATAATAAAATGAGAATTTGCAGTAGTAAGACTGTATTGCAAGAGCTTTCTCAATAAACAGAACTTGAAAGCATGCACTCTTTTTCACGCACTTCAACCACTGGTGTTTCTATATCTTTAAAAGCCGTTCCAAAATTTTCAACTTATGATAACACAAAGAGTAACAAATGATTCAAATCACATGGCATAGATGTAACAAACCATGTCCTTTGGTTGTTAAATTCCTAAGAAATCATTGTAGGGATCAATCTATTAACAATTAACAACTATGGAAAATAGGAGTAAACTGTCCTATTGATTAAGGGAACCTTAAAACTTTCCCTTGGCAACAGATTATTGTTATCCAAGATAGCCTCAGTCCCAAACTACTTAAGTTGGAATTGAAATCCTTTTCCTCCATTTCTGTGCTTTGGAAAAGGGTGGTGATAGTCAAAACTAACTAACTCATCATATTACTAGTTGCAGAGATAGAGAAAAAAAGCTAGCTTTATCATAGTGAGAGGACAAGTTATATCATACAACCCTGTGTATCTAATTTCCAAACAATGTCCTTATCATAATTGAGAATCCAACAAATAATACACCAACACTGATACTAAGAAAGTTAAATGTACAATGACTTAATTGCTTACAACATTCAAAGATATCAAAAGTAGAACTAATTACTCACTGCATCTTCCATGGATGCACGCCAACCTTGCATAGAAGACAAACCAAATCTTAGCCGATCATTCTCACCATCCTCTGAAAATTTCTCAGTTTTCGGAGAGCTTAGGTATATGCCCATTTCTATCTGAAACAGAAGAGAAATACCCAGCAGAAAATCAGAGTAATTCACAACAAAGGACTCCAACAAGCTCTTATAACAGAAGTAACATATCAAATCCAAAAGCACTACTATCCACAACCAGCTTGACCATGATAACATTAGTGTTTGATGCAAATAAGCTGGCATCATCTCAGCGAAACAAAAATATGGTCTTACTAGTTGAACTTCTTAACGCTTGTCAATCGGGAGAAACTAAAAACAGTTTGTTATACCTCATTTTAATTCAGATTAATAACATTCCAGTCATCAGGAAACCATATGAACAATTTGATGTGAAGATGAAATGATCAGAAGAAATAAGAGGAGTTAATCATTCACAAAGCATCACTGCTATGGATAGGAAGAACTAGTAATCAAGATTCATAAACTTACTTGTGGAGTAAGTACAGAAATATGGAAAGAGCATAAAATGATACAAGTGAAGACAGATCGGAGAAGAGTGGGGTGAGGGGGGCGCAGAGGCAGTAATATCAGAATATTACATAGACTCAAGATGCCTGAATCAAGACAGGCATCCAAAAGAGCGGTAGGGAAGATTTTATAAGGCAAGAGACAGGAAAGGCATCAGATGCAACTTTGGAAAGGTCACCATAAGTTTTGCATTACCATAACAAGCCCGTTAAGATAAAATTGGGCAAGCATTTCTACAGACGACACTTGCAAAGGAGAGAGTTATTAGCTTATATATCCTATGGCAAGAAATTTAACATCAGACTTACCCTACCCAAGCAAAATTCTCAAAGCTTCAATTTTCCTACATGCTTTCTTTAGATGACCAACTATGTGCGGCCGCCCAATTGGGCCACAGTTAATCTCAGAATATTACATAGACTCAAGATGCCTGAATCAAGACAGGCATCCAAAACAGCGGTAGGGAAGATTTTATAAGGCAAGAGACAGGAAGGGCATCAGATGCAACATTGGAAAGATCATCATAAGTTTTACATTACCACAAGAAGCCCGTTAAGATAAAATTGGGCAAGCATTTCTACAGACGACACTTGCAAAGGAGCGAGTTATTAGCTTAAATATCCTATGGCAAGAAATTTAACATCAGATTTACCCGACCGAAGCAAAATTGTCAAAGCTTCCATTTTCTATATGCTTTCTTTAGATGACCAACAAAAAAAGAGAAACAGGGGAGAAAAAAATTACCTGTGGCCCAATTGGGCGTCCGCACACAGTTGGAAGGTCAGGAGGGAAGAGAGAGAACAAGAACCCGAATGGTCTTTAAACACGAACCGCTTAGGGAAACTAACAAAGACTCCATCAGAACTTGATAAATAAAAGAAGAAAAGGGAAGATTGACTGAGAGAAACAAGGAAGAACCAGAACCAGAACCAGAACCAGAACCAGATACAGATACAGATACTTGAAATGAAGAGAAGTAAAGGGAGAAACTTTGAGTTATGACTCGTACAAAAGAGTTGGTCCGATGAATCATGCTAAAGGCCTTACCTTTGATCCTCCGTCTATCTAGAATTCTCTCTCTTTCCTTCCCTGCGATGATTGCTTAGAATGGAAACGTGGGTAGGCGGCTCTTGTTTAACTGTTACAGTTTCTACTGTTCGTGTACTTTCGTTTTCCAGCAACAATGATTAATACTCTTTTTTTTCTTCAAAGTATCTTAGGTGATCTTAATTATGGGATAATACTTTTAAGTTATTTATATTTAAATTAATTCTCATTTAAGTAAGATAAATCTCCGAACTGCATATATAAGAGCGGGATCGAAAAATTTTCTTTAATTGTTTAATAAGATTTCATTTGGCTCAACATTTTTTTGTTAAGTAAGAAACCGTTAGGTTAACCATCTTCAGTCATCTATTTTATTGCCGAATAATGGGTCGTTGGCAGTAGCAATTGTATGCGTCAACCTTGGACGCCAACCGCTTTACTCTACATGTCATTGATCTTTTTATTTTTATTTTTAAATTTAAGAAAATATTTGTTTTAAAATTTATTTCGAAAATAACTTCTTTACTGTATAAAAGTAAAGTTGTATATTATCAAATCTTTCCAATCTCTATTTTATTACGGGACTTTAGATTGAATGTGATAATGATAATGATAATGATAAATTTTGTTTTTAAATTTTTTGTTTTAAGTTTCAAAATTTATGAAAAATGATAAAAAGTAATTTTTATTTTATATTTTTATCTTTTTCTTGTTGTTTGATTTTTTATCAACTAAATATATAAATAATTTAATTATTTAAATTAATAACCATATTAATCATCTGCAGATAACTCCATTCAAACTTCTGTCTTGGATAGTAATGTGTATAGATAGATATAAAGCAGATCGATTATTTATGTCGTAGGGTCCAAGTTTAGGCTATTAATTTTGTATGTTTAAGACGTGCCAAACGTTGCTATCACGCCAACAAATAGTAGGCAATTAGAGATAGAGACCTTACATGATGATTTTGGTGCATGAACTTAAATTTAGTCATTTTTAATAAATGGACTTATAGGTTATGTTTAGGTTTAAATTGACTTAAAATTTAATTATTTTAAATAAAATAATATCATTTTATTTTAAAAAAGTTTAGTAGATAGAACTTAGACAGATCAAACTTAATTTTAATTAAAATAATAAATTATTTTATATTTTAATTTTAAAAATATTATTTTAAAAAATGCCTAATCACGTCATACACTTAAAAACAAAATAATCGTATTAGCAGAACCAAAATTGAAAGTTATAAATGACTCTATAGTATTATGCTTTCTCAAATTAAAATTTAATGAAAATTGACATTTGGTGAAATAAATTTATTAAAGAGAAGTAAGCATCTCCGGACTAACTGCAGGAAGGATATTTATTGAGAGTCCACTCTTATAAAAAATAAAATAAGATAAAATTTTAATTGTTATGAAAAATAAAACGAGACAAAATAAAGTTTAATATGATCCAGCTCATAATACAACATATTTAATTCTTCAATTAATCTCTTTAATAATGAAAATATGATTTAAAATTTTTACATAAAAAATCCTTTTTTACTATTTTATTTTATCTTAGTTGGCTAATATTATTAATTGATTGATTTTTATAAAAGGAAAATAAATTTATAATCCTTGGAGAATGATCTAGTGTCAAAGCATGACATTTCTATTCCAAAATTCTCACAAGTCATTATAATATTGACTTGAAAAATACGGAGACGAGACGCTTTCAAAATGCGAAAGAACACCTAATTCTTAGCTTTCCCCCTAATAATTGTATTAACGACTAACCATGCTTCTAATTGTATTTAAATCCCATATCTTAATTCAACAAACGATTACATGATCGCATCTAGGAATAGAACACTTTAACAAAATTAAATAATACAAATCAGAACACTGTAACAAAAACAAAATAAAAATTAATGAAGTCGTGGTACAAAGTCAAATGTTGAAATTGTAGGTAAAGTCGATGCATACGAAGCAACCTCTATTTCTTCTTAAAGTCTCCTCTTGAAAAGTCTATGCATGCGATCCCATTCAACCTCCAACTCTTCTCAGCGATGTACTTTTTAAACTGCTGGTTAAGTGATTTTTTTTATTATTATTAAAGGGAGACTACGAAGCAATCTACATAATAAGTTTGGGGAAACAGATTTCCGATAAATCTTCTATTAGGATCATGTGGTATCTTATAGGTGTGGTAACAAAATAATTAACTTCGACTATCAACTGACCAGCATAATTTATAAACCAGTCTACACGTGTTACTTTCTTAATAAACAACAGGCCAATTCTTGATAAGCAACTGATAAATGCTCCAAAAAATGAAATTGAAAGTCCTAAATCGGCGGTACGAGAAAAGGAGGATATCGAACACTGGGGAAGAGAGTCCTGGTTCAGTGAACTTTTAATGTTTGGCTTTTGTTGGACGTTAAAATGAACCATATGAAGCTTATCGGATAGCAACTTTGACCGATACATGTACCACTGGTCAAGAGATAAGATCCTATATGTCTAAATGATCCCACCTGAGAAATATCTCTTACGAATACATCATGCAATAAAATCTCTATAAATGAATATTATTGAGACCAGAAAAATTATTATCTTACACAGAGTTATTAATTTATCGATAAATGAATATTTTATTAATTTATCAATAAATTAATATTTATTAATTTATAGAATAATTTTTATTTTGTACATTATATTTTTCTAATTAAACAATTAATTTTTCCGTAACTAAGAAAAGAAAATAAATAAAAAAATTAATTAATGATGGTGCATTGTATCTATGTTTATTAGTCTTGTCAAAAATAAGTTCATTAATCTTAGGTTAGTGTGATTCAAAATAAAGTGCATGTAAGTGCATTCAAATATGAAGTGTTGTGAATTGTTTCAAGTACACAGTATACTGTATAGAGTTTACAAATAGATACATGTACTTTAACTTCATATATCAAAATATAAAAATTCATATATTATATTTTCTCTTTCATGACTACTCATTTGAAAGGTGTAAAAAAGTCTACACTAACTGATGAGATAAGAAAAACATTATGTGAGTACAAAAATCAGCATCCCTCTTCAAGTCAAAAAGATTTGCAACAGTGGATTCAACAAAAGTTTGATTTTTTTATTAGTCAATCAATAATATCAAATACTCTTAAAAGGTCAGCAGAGTATTTGTCAAAAGATATAACAAATAGCAATGTTAAAAGGCACAAATCAGCAAAATATCTTAAATTAGAAAAGATATTGTATGAATAGTTTATCCAATATCAAGAGAAAGTGAACATTACTGGAAAAATGATTCAAACTAAAACAAGGGAGTTTCTACAAAAGATATATGATAATGCAAATCCAGAATTTAACTTCTCACGTAGTTAGCTAGAACGGTTCAAGGCGAGACATGTAATTAAGTCTTATAGAAGGTTTGATGAAAGCGATTCAGTTAAATTAGAGAATATTGAAGACGCTATACTTGAAATTTGAGCTAAATTGGATAAATTTTATTGGAAGGATATCTATAATATGGACGAAACAGGCTTATTTTATCATTTGCAAGCAGATCATTCACTAACTACAAAGCAATTAGAGGGATAGAAAAAAGACAAGGAAAGACTAACTGTTGTTGATTGTTGCAATGGGGATGGTTCAGATAAAGTACCTCTTTGGATTATTGGTAAGTATGCTAATCCTAGATGCTTTAAAA
>JANITW010000008.1:22521681-22531892 GCA_027564335.1 Erythroxylum williamsii | reverse complement strand
TATAGTTAAAATTAATAAAAGTGCTTTTTATTTTTTCGTTGCCAAACAGTCTACTGTATGAAGCACTTTTTAAAAAGTTGTTTTTTAATTGACAGCCAAACAGTCAACTGATTTTTAAAAAAAGCTCTTCTGACAAAAATTCTACCGGTAAAAGCTCTATTAACAAAAGCTCAACCAATCAGGCAATAAGGCTCAGTGTTTTGTTGCGAAGCTTCTCCTGTACTTTGTAAACTTTGTTAGTAGATTTCAGGGGTCTCAGATACCCTTGAACTTCCCTATCATTCACACTCCACAAGACCACGTGGAACATTACATTCCACCAGCGAAAGACAAGACCACCAACTTCCACTTCCAGGTCCTTGTAAAATATAAACTTCCCTCAACTTTCAAGACACCTCCAATGGCTTCCCTTCACTTCTCCGGTGTTTTTTATTCGCCTGTACAGTACCTTACACAGATCAAGACTAATCCCAAATTCTCCTTTTCGCGCTCTTCCATAGCTTTCCGTGCCCCCTCGATTTGGCCCTCATCATCAGCTGGTTTCTCTCAACAATCGCCTAGCTTTTCGGGGTTCCTCTCAAAGTCTCGTTCTTTTGGAGTGTTTGCGAGAGCTGCCACCGACAAAACTATATATGACTTCACTGTCAAGGTATGCTTTGTTGCTTTTGTGGGATTTATAGTTTTCATTTCATTGCTCATCCCCTACTATTCGTCTGTTTTGGTCCTAAATATGTTCATAGTTGAGAAACTCAATTTCATTCATCAGCAGACAACCACATACAACATTCGTCTCGAGTTTTTGAATCGTATGTATAATGTTTATGGGCGATTGTTGGGTTTCAGCTCTTGTGTGGTATATCTGCTAGATCTCAAAATTGCACGAGATATAATGTTTGGAGTCATTAATTTATCAACTTCTGTAGGATATTGATGGGAAGGATACACCTCTTAACAAATTTAAGGGAAAAGTTCTCTTGATTGTGAACGTTGCTTCAAGATGGTATGTTCCCTTTACTAGAAATCTACAATATTGTAACTTATATTTCCATCGAGATGTTCTTAACGAAATGTTTTGTTCTGTATCCAGTGGGTTGACATCTTCAAATTACAGTGAATTGTCAAAACTGTATGAGAAATACAAAACTCAAGGTAATCAAGGTTTAGTTGCTTTGATCTTCTTTTGTCAGCACTATCAATACACTGCATTGTACTTTTTGTGAAGGAAAGGTAAGTACCTTGTTTCCCTCCTTGGTTTGGTATGCCGTACTTTCAAATTAAAAGGAAAATCTTTGAGAAATGTTTAAATATATACTTGATTTTGTATTATTGAAATTGGACTAAGTTCAAGAATGAGTTAATATGTATCCAGTTCTTTGGATGTGTTTAAAGAGCAGTCTGATTCGAGTTGAACACCTGTAATGCCTATGATTAATCCAAAACTATTTAAATTGTAATATGTCTAAATAAGACATGCTTCTGTTCATTTAAATGCAATTGGCACATCAGGATGATTTCAAGATTGTAGGTTGCATCTGTTTTTGAGGCTTGCAGAATCTGGCTCAGTTTATTGAAGCAATTCACATTGCTTGCTAACAAATTTACAAGTCTTAAAACATGGTGAATGAAATTTGTTGTGGGAATTGACCGTCCAAAATCCATTCCAGGTTTTGAAATTCTGGCATTCCCTTGCAACCAGTTTGGAGGACAAGAGCCGGGATCAAATACCGAGATTAAAAACTTTGCCTGTACAAGGTTCAAAACTAATTTCCCTATATTTGACAAGGTATGTCTACTTAACCTTGTGGAGTTTTAGATGTGTAGGAGGAAACAATTTTTGAAACGTACTTGGTGATTTTCCACAACAGGTTGATGTGAATGGACCAAGCACAGCTCCTGTATACCAGTTTCTGAAGTCGAGTGCGGGAGGATTCTTAGGTGATCTGATCAAGTGGAACTTTGAGAAGTTCTTGGTGGATAAGAATGGCAAGGTTGTGGAGAGATATCCACCAACAACCTCCCCTTTCCAGATTGAGGTAAATATATAAGTTCAATCAAACATAGCAATGATAATTTCTAAACTAATAATTCTGGCATTACTACAGTAATGTTCTTCAGCTAACACAGAAACGAATAGCTAGAGATGGCATTGTGAATGATTTGTTTTGCTTTTCTACTCTTCTTGCAGAGGGACATCCAGAAGCTCCTTGCAGCATGAATTTGATGTTGAGTTACGTATGCGCTGTGCCAATGTTAGAACAGATAAGACAACATTTGTAAATTTGTGCATCAGGCCTAATATGTACACAAGCCACCACTTATGTTATAGGGGTTTTGCTTACTTTGTTTTCAGCGGGGAAAACGAGGACATGTTCCTCATTGAGAGTTGTATTCAAAACAAAAATCTATTTAGCTGTGTAAAACTGTACTTATTAAAATAGCATAAACCAGAAACTGGGCATGATTTAGAAACGATAAATGTATTAAATAGAAGAAAGTTGGGTGTCCCTCTTAAAGCATTAAAGTTGGGTGTCCCTTTTAAAGCATTCCGACTGTTGACCTTTTTCGCATGACTCTCACTCAGCTGCTATTATTTAATCTTACCTATTTCCCCTTTTAGTATCTCATCTCATGTATTATAGGATGTGATCATCTTAATAATACTCAATGGTAAAAACACTGTCAAACATAATTTTCGACACTTACTCGTATACTCCACTGAGAAATACAACAACACTGCCAAATAAGATGGTTGTTGTTAACGAGCATTCATTACCCTCGTCAATAATTCCTCCCCTGGAGGCAGCAACGTTAGGTGAATTGTTCAAACAATTTGTTCTTGATGAGTAAAGTTATCACTAATCATAGCATTGATAGCTTTTTTGGTACATAAGAAGCGAAAATCAACAGCTATGTGCGAAGAAAGCCAATGGCCTGAGCATCGACGCGCAACAAATAGAGCAAGTCAGATGGAGGAGTAAGCCACACGTACTCACCAGGTACCGTACCTGAGCTCAAGCGAGCTAAAAAATCAACACATTGATTACCTTCACGAAAAATATGGACAACAGTAAAAGTCGATAAGGCAGCAAGGTGAAATCGAATGTCTAAAATCACGCAAACAAGGGGATGAAATGTCAGGACATCCGAGGGGAGGTTAAGCAGCGTATCGTTTCATATAGTCAGATTCCACCGCAAGCATTGATAGTTGACGCATGAGTCGCGATAAGTCTTGTCTAGGTTGTATTGATAATCTTCCAACAGCCTCTCCGGTCACCACGCTAATCATTCGTTGTTCAGGTGGATATCCTCCATCACCCTTCCATTAAAGCGTTGAAGATAGATCATCATAAAAAATGTTCAATTAAACTCATTACATGAACAAGATAATCATCAAATAATACATTACTTGAAACTATACCCATTAAAAAACTAATTATGGGGCTCTGGTACGCCAAGCCCGAGCCCCAACCGGGTCTAATTATATTTTAGATATAATTGATAGAAAAATTATATCTAAAATAATAATCCCATAAGCCTAACAATATAATAAGTTAACAATATTAAATAGAATAAAAAGAAAAGTGAGTAAAATTAGAATAAAGTAACATTGCTTTTGACTATTTATGTTCCAGATAAATTATCCCATGTATTCTTATTTGTCTTATTTATTATTTTATCTTCTAAACTTGTATCTCATAATTAAAGATTTTTTTTAATTCTTCATGTCACATTTATCTTTAAATCTATCAGGAATAACATTTTTATTTTATATGAATAAGATAACATACTATCAGATTTTTTCAAACTTCGCATTAAATTAGATACGATGATGATGATAAATTATCTCATTTCACTCTTGAACATTTGTGCTTCAAATGATTTGTTTCACTCCACTCAACAATTGCCCAATCTAGAAGACAATTATTTCGCTTATGCGAATTATCTCACTCTATTGAGACTTTAAGGACACAATTATCTCATCTAGTTAGTCTAGTCAAACAACTCTTGCGTTCTAATTGCGTTGCATCATTCTTTGACATTCCTATTTCATGTGAGTTGTCTCGCACTACTAGGACATTTTTTCTCACTTCAAGAATGCAATTTTTACACTTGACTAATTGCATCAATTGTGGACATTTGTATTCCATTACCTCACCTAGTTAGACTCTAGCAACATTGCTCTTTCAGCACTTATATTCTAGATGAGCTGTCTTACTCCATTAACATAATTTTCTCATTTTGAAGGTACAATTATCTAATTTAAGTAGACCAGTTACGTCATTCAATATCAAACAACGAAAGGAAAGTTTGAACGTGTATGCAAAATGTTTGACTTACAAAAAGCAATCGATGAGGGTTGCTACATGAGCTAGATATCGACATTATTGAAGCCATTGCAGAAAATACTGCATGGACATGTAAACTTGGTACATCTTTGCTTAAGCTTGGGGCTACAATGTTCATTCAGCTTGCCTGCTTCTGCGGGTTCTTACTTAAACAGCCTTGCACATAGTCAAGACTCATTCTATCATATGTACATAATCCCTTTTTAAGTTATAGTATGTACAAAGACTAAGTTGATCCTCTTCGCTGCAAAACTTCAGGACAAAGGCTGTTTTCAGTTTACAACTCTTCCTTGCAAAATCTGCCTGTACACCAAATCCATATCTCATCTCAAAATTGATGGTAACTTAAACGTGAAACATCAAAGGAAAATCACGCTTTAAAATCATGAGCATTGTTGAGGACGAAGTTTTCTTAGTAGCCACTTCTTCCGCAATGAGGCATCCAAAGCCAAAAATGTCTTCGCCTTTTTCTCATCTTCCAAAAGATCACAAGCATCCAGTAAAAGATCATCGTCCATGTCTGGTAGAGCTTGCAGTGCCCCAATTGTGCTTTCTAACAACACTCCATTCCCATTTACAAAAGTTGTAACTGCTTCTGCGATTCCAGGAATAGATCTTTGCATCTCCAGACCTATTTTCTGCAACTTACTATGGCATTTAGTGCCTGATGGTGCCATTGTAGGCCGCTTTCTATGTTGATCAGATACTATACCATCCTCAACTGAAATATTTACATCTCTAGGTAATCTATCCGCCTCCACTTCCAAGACAACGTTATTATTTCCGTTTCTTTTAATTTGGCACAAACTGGAATAACTACCCAAGATTTTATTTCTATATGCAATGGCATCTGGATGTTCCTGCAATATTTTAGATACAGAACCAAGGGAAATATACCGATGAGTTATTTCTACTTGCAGTAACTCCTAACGCAGAAAGGGAAGGTGTCATTTCCCTCAGTAGGTAATAATGCAACATAAAGCAAAATGTGAAAGGATAGGAGAAATTATATCCAAGAAAATAAGAAATTTACCTCAATAAAAGCATCCCAAACAGCATCATCAGCCCTTACAATCTGTTGAGTTGCATCCCATTCAAATCCATGGTAACTTAGTAGAGTACTAATGTCGTCACATTCTTTCATCAAGATCGTGTAGCGTTTTTCTAAACAGTGTTTGTCACATTTAATTCCAAATTTTTCATTTAATGATTGAACCATGTGCACCCATGCTTGCTCACTGATTGTTTTTTCAACAATACCTCCTTTGTGCACCTGTTCTAACATAAGATCAATAAAATAGCGGTCCATTGCAGGTAGCCAATCTAGCTCTGAAGGGTTTTCTGGCCAATCACTTCCAAACAATACAATTGAAGACTCCCCTGCATCTCCGGAGTGAATAAATGAAATGTATACAAAGATGTGTCAGGAAAGGTCCAAGATCAGGTATAATTAGTTTGTTTTAAAGGAGATAGGTAGCATTTTGCAACAAAGATGCTATGATATAATTGTGTTCCTTTTATAGTTCAAAGGAGTCTGACAGTGCATCTTCTAAAGTCCAATATACGAAGTATTAATTTGTTCGCCATGCCCTTTTAAACTTCTTCACTTAACAGAAATCTAAACTACCCAATGAGATACCTATGCCTGCAGTTTTTTCAGACCGACTACCAACCTAAGCGGTAAAAAGCTTCAAAGCATATGCGCATCAAAGGGAATCCACAATATACTTCAGCAACAGGTGCTTCCAAACATAATCTCAATTTCAAATCAACAAAAGTATCGGGAGATGTTTACCAGATCGCAAAACTGGTATTTCACCATACAGGCCTACACCCTGTGCCAGGCGGCTGTATCTTCCATCACAAATTTCTTGTCCGAATATGATGCACAATTTCTGGTAGCTTGGTACAGTTTTAACTCTGTATGATCGAGCATCAGGGTGTGCCTGCAGCCATAATATAAGCAAAAGTGTATAAATGTGTTTCAACGATAATGAAGGAGAGCAATCACCTTAGTATAAGCGTCCCAAACATGATCGTCAGCCACTATCATCTCACGTGTCTCATTCCATGAAAACCCACTATTTCCAAGAAGATTATTGATGTCATTGTACAGCCTCCTCATGTGTTTATATCGGTTTTTAAGAACATCTTTGTCATGGTTAGAATGAAATTTGAAATTGAAAGAGGCAACCATGTCACTCCAAGCCTGGCTAATGAATGTCTGCCCCACTTTATTTCCTCGATGCACCTGGTCTAGCAACAAGTCAATAAGGTAACGATCCATCAGTGGTGTCCAATACGTTCTAGTACGATCACCAACAGTAACAATTTGGTTTCCTTTGGCTTCTCCTGCAGCCAGAGAATTATAACTGTAAAAGTTATTCTTTTCATTCATCAGATCATTGGAGACTCATAAGTGGATGGTACTGAAGATTGATGATAAGATCTAATATAATTCATAGCACTACTCATTTCTGTTTCCTAAACATATTTTGTTCACTGTAAGCATTGATGGACATATAGAGACATGATGGATTGAAGAATGCCTTAACTTCTCACGCTTTCAAAGTAAACTATATACTTGCAGCCCCCCTTTCAGGTTTCTACACCTAAAGAAACTACATCTCCTCTGGAATACTCATGAGATTCTAGACATTCTACAAGGTATAATGGGAATTCAGATATCTCAAAACATTTGAAGCAACGACGGGAAAGTAAGGTGATTCAACTTGAATAAATACGTTGTAGTTTACCATCCTTCATTCTTGAAATGTCAGCTTCAAGGTCTTTGCCATGATCTAAATCACTCTGAACACCGTTGTTAGTTGCGTTTCCAAAAATAAGGCCCAAATCTTTGAAGCTTGACAATGTCTTCATTCTATATGCTCGTGCATGCGGATGGTTCTACACACCAAGTAATTTACATCTGCTTGAATAGAAATAAAGAGAGGGAACAAATTAAAAATGACCCAACTTTTACAAACCAATTACCTTGATGTAAGCATCCCATACGTTATCATCTGCCACAGCCATTTTCTGTGTTTCATCCCATGAAAACCCATCTTGATTTATAATGACTTTCAGGTCGCTATAATACTTTGAGAGTTTATTGTATCGATGTCTCAAAACTCGTTTGCTATGTTGAGGACCAAATTTTGCATTGAAAAGAGCAAGCATATCAGTCCAGGCTTGCTTGTTGAATGTACTATCTATCATATTGCCTCTCCTTACTTGGTCCAGCATAAGCTCAATAAAATGCTGGTCCATAGCAGCATTCCACTCAGTCCTCGGACGATCACTGCTCAACTGGGTAATGCTTCCCATTTCGTCACCTACAAATTAAAGAATAAAACGTGACTAAGATTTGATCCATGACTGTTGAAGGTCAACTTGATACATCATTTATTAAAAATATGCATTTTATTAAAGACAAGAAGCCAATTACATACCCATGTTTAATCCTTGAACATCATCATCAAAGTCCAAATCATGGCTTGATCGGCTATATCTTCCATCTGCAGTGTTATAACCATATATGACACACAAATCATTAAAATTAAGCACAGTTTTGGACTTGTAGGGTCGTGCATCAGGGTGGACCTGCAAGAATCTTAAGTTATCGTCAAGTTATGCAGTCAAAAACTTGTATAGGGTATCAATGAACATAGAAAGTTACAATACCTTCAAGTAAGCATTCCAAGAATCATCGTCCGCAACAATCACTTGTCTAGTTTGATCCCAAGAAAATCCACTCTGAGCAAGAATGTTCTTGACATCATGGAATTGCTTCCATAAATTAGTATAACGACCTTTGAGGACATCTTTGTCGTACTGAGAGCCAAATTTAGCATTGAACACTGTGAGCATGTGTGTCCAGGCCTGCTTGTTGAAGGTATGTCCGACCCTGCTTCCCCTGTGCATCTGCTCTAACATAAGATCAATGAAGAAACGCTCCATGGTTGGTGTCCAATAGGTTCTGGAACGATCATTGGTAGTTGGGATTTGGGTACCCATTATTCTTGTAGTTGAATTCAGTTAAAAAGAGACAATCTTGAAAGTGAATAAATAAATAAATGAGAAGAGAAGAGAACACAGAGAGAAGAGAGAAGGGAGAAGAGATTTTGGCGCCTTAACAAAGAGAGAGAGAGAGAGAGTGGGTGGTCCAGTAAAGAACTTAACCCTAATCCCGAATAAGACCCCAATCCCAACCAATCACACCCTATTCACTTTCTGTTTGGTTACACCCTATCTCTTTTCTTTTCTTTTTGGTATTTTTCTTTTTTTTTCTATAGTCTAATGATATAAAATATTATATATTTTTTTGGGCTAATAGCCCAATCGCATCTTTGAATTTCTAAAATATTATATATTTTTTAGAAAATCAGATTTAAAAAAATCAAGGTATGATACATTGAATAGCATTCAATAAAATTTTAATATAATAATAAAATATAAACTAAAAAGATAAATAAAATAATTTAAATCTAATATAAAATAGGATAAATTATATTTTAAATTTGCAACTTTAATTTTATAATAGTAATCAAAAATATAAAGTATATCAATTAAACCACCTTTTTGTGCACAAATCTTTTTACTATATTATATTATGAATATTGTATCGATACTTGTATCAAATTTGATTATGTCACAGTACTATACTAATACCGGATGTCATTTTGAGTAACACATAAACATGACATCTTAAAATAATATATACAGTATTAAAAAGAAAAGAAATTATACAAAGCCTTAAATTTAAAAGATCAATTAAAAATTAAAAATTAAAAATTAAAACTTATGACATATGACATATGATTATGTAATACAAATATTGTACCAAGATCAAATTATGAACATCATTTTTATTAGTTTTTTAAAAACATTTATAAAACTTTAATGACTCCCTAAGCTAGTCCAATAATAATGGTAAAGTATATTTAACCTCCCATGTGTTTTATTCCTTGGTACGATATGTTCCCTTTCATTTTAAAAATGGACTTATTATACCCTTTGATCACTAGTTAAAAGAGTTTAAAATTTAAAAAAAACTTTTTTACTCATGTATTATGTGATATCACCACAACTATATACGTTGCATTTTTTGACATAAATATCCTTTTAGTCTTTTATGGATTAAAATACGTTAAACTCCTATATCTTTTTACTTTATTTTATTATCCCTCTATTTCAAAAATAAAAATTATTTTAAGCATGGATTACATTTGTACCATTAATAAATAAAAAGGAAAACATTCTCAAAATATCGTTATCTTCATAATTGTACTTCATGGCTGTAATTTATGGAAAAATTAAAGAAAGATAATTTATTTATGAAACAAAATTTTAAAAAAGAAATAATTAGTAGTAATAAAATAAAATATCACCACTTTTTATGTTTAACTACAAATACAAAATATAAAAACCGATGGGTAACGAATAGCAATGGTAAATGTGGCCTGGTCCGATTGACTGAGTCACGGGCTAGGTTATGAATCGAGACAGCTTGGCTCCGTCAGGTCATGGTCCAAGTAGAGCTGGAATAGTCATTTTAATTTTTAAAAAACATAAAGTGGGGTCAGGTCGGCTCGACTTACCTGTGGTTCATCAGGTTGGTGGCTGGGTCATAGGCCAGTTACCCATGGTTGAGTAGGGTCATGGGCCAAGCAACTTGTGGGTCTAGTCGAGCTAGGAGTAGCTCGAGCTCAACTCAACCTATTGTCAATTCATAGCAACGGAATTAGTTAAAAAACTGAAAAAGAGCTTAAAGAAGATGATTTATAGTTTTATAGAACAAAAGCGAAGCATAAAAATGGTGATATGTCATTTAATTATTGTTTTTTAAATTTTGTTTCATTAATA
>JANITW010000008.1:22482916-22519145 GCA_027564335.1 Erythroxylum williamsii | reverse complement strand
TTTTAAAAAGTTTAGGGACTATTTTATAAATTTAAAAAATATCCCGAAACGGTACCCGGTACCGACCGATACCGATATCGTTCCGTTCCAGAGCCCAATCCGGTACCGAGTTCGGTACGGTATTCATAACATTGCCTAGAAGAGCTCCGTTTCTGAAACTTCTGGCAGCCGATCCATGTCTCTGTCCATAAAATTTAAATATTAGTAGTATAGGATCTTCCGCATAGTAATGAAAATTTAAAGATGTTTATTATTTTTCATATAAAAGATATTCACTAATTCTTTGATAGTGGCATACTATATCTTAAAAGTAAATATGCACATGTGCTCCCTAAAATAATTTAGTGATGATATTTAAAATTTTTAAAATAAAATTTTAATGTCAATTTTAAAAATTCGCCATTATTTAGAAAAAAATTTAACAAGAATCTACAAAATGTTAAGTTAAAATTAGTTTAAATAACATGACAACATAATTATTAATGGAAATGTTTAAATTATTTGAAAATAATATAATTTGTTTTAAACCTAGATTTTATAATAAGAGAGTTAATTCATACTAACTTTTACATTGCTCGAATTAATTATTTAATAATTTTATGTCTTTTATAATAGGGGTTACACTAGTTAATAACTATATTCGAAACTTGCCTACAAAGTTCTTCAGCTAAATGTTTATTAATGAAGGGGTTATGCCTAGTAAGATAAGATATAATACAAACTTTGTATAGAATCACTCGTTACATTTATAGGAATGTTATACTAATATTTATAGTTTCAATAATAGCTTTTAATAAGAATTAGAAATAAGATAAACATAAATTAAACTTATGATCTTAACCAATGATGAGAATTATAAATAACAAAAAATTATGATTACAACATAAATAGTTTAGAATAATTCATTATAAGAAGTTGGAGATTGTCTTTATAACGATCAGACAATGATTTGCTTAGTCAATAGCTTAATAAGAATATTAATAATTTGATCAACATTAGAAATAAATCTTACTTAAATATTATCAACCTTAGTGTACTTTTAGCAAAGTTATGAATACCGTACCGGGCTCAATACCGGATTGAGGTCTGGAATGGAACTGTACCGGTATCGATTAGTACCGAGTATTGTTTCTGATAATTTTTAAAATTTATAAAATAGTCCCTACAATTTTTAAAATTTGTAAAATAGTTCATTAGTATATTATATAGTTGTACTGCTGTATACTTTACTAGTTTACTGTTTACATTAACCATGTTTTCAAAAATCTTAATAATAAGTAATAATGACAATTCATATAAAATAAAAATAATTTTTAAATATTTCACATATAAATAATAACCACAATTCATATAAACAAAGACAATCATCATCATATAATTATAACATTAAAAATAATATAAAGTATTAAAATATTACAATAATACAATTTCATCATTTTAATAAATAATATTACATCAAAAGATTCAAAACATCCAATAAAAAAATAATAAATATCCTTAAACTATTTACAAAAAGAGTTGATGACGAAGAAACAATCAAGTAGAAGTTACACCTGAAATAAACATCAAATACAAGTAAAATTAAAAGAAAAGGAAAAACAAAAACTTGAAATTTAATCGTCAATGGGAGGATATCTGCTAGAACTGCACTGAACTCAATGGTCATTTGGTACAAAATCTTCATCATTGATAGGAGTTTCATCATCATTATCATTCAAATTTAATGCATTAAATGACATGTCAATGCTTTCCTATTCAAGATTAATTTTTACTAGTTTACAAACCAAATTACTATTCAATTTCGGTTGAACTTAGTATGATTATCCAATTTAGTTTAGTTCTCTTGACATGATATTGCATCGGTTCCTTTTCATTTGGTTACTATTTCTTAGTTAATCACTAGTTCTCTCAAACTATTGTATAGTTTGGGTTGAGCTTAGTTCGACCTCATGGTATGGTGTAATTCTCTAAATATTGATATTTACTAGATACATTAATTCATTTTCTCTTTTTTTTTTCTTTTCACAAATTTCTAAAGTATTTTCTAGAACATAACATTGTGTAATTCATGTTGAACTTAACCTAACTTCCTAATATGATCCAATTAATTGTGTTTCTTTATGTTTTCGATTAACTATTAGCCAATTTTTAACTAGTTTTGGACTAAATTAATGTGCAATTTGTGTTGAACTCAATCTAATTATCTAGTCTAGCCCGTTTCTCTGAACATTGGTATTTAATGACCACATTAATTATATTTATTTTACTTGCTTTTTTGTTAATTACTAGTTAGCTTGACCTTGTTAGTTAGTTTGATTCTCTAGACAATGGTACTTAATGGTTAAATTAATTCCTTTTCTTGTATTTTCTTTGTCTCGATTAATTAACTTTTTAGTTTGTGAGTAGTTTATAGACTAGACCACAATATGGTTTGAATTGAACTAAACAAACTGCTTAATTAGGTCTAATTGATTTTTTTTGATAGATTTCTCTTAATTAATTTATGTTTGATTTCATACTATTCTTAGACCAAATTATTTTTTAATTTAAGGTGAACTTAGTTTGACTAGATACTATAGTTCAATTGTTTGAATATTATTATTGAGTAATTAAATTTATTCCTTTTCTTTTAGTCTCTCTCACTAAGTGATTTCTAAATAGTTTTTGCACCAAACGATGATAGATTTCGGGTTAAACTCAACTTGATCACCTAGTTTAGTTTAATTGTTAAAACACCGGTATTTATTGCATTAATTCCTTTTCTCTTTGTTTCTTTCTCTCAATTAATTATTGACCAATTTTTGTGTAATTTATATTAGAAGTCTTGGTAATTTATCTAAATGTCAGTTTAATCTAGTTGACTTATACTAGGTTAAATGCTAGTTGATATCTAACTAGTTTTGAGACCAAATTATTGTTCAATTTTTTGTTAAACTCAATCTAACCATCCAACCTTGTCTAGTTATCTAAATTTTGGTATCTAATGACTACTTTGATTCTTTTTTCTTTTGATTGCTTTTTCTTGGTTACTTATTAATATATTTTTTTACTAATTTTCAAACATGTCAATATGTTATTTAAGTTGAATTCAATTTAACCACCTAGTTTAGTTTGATTGTTTCCATTATGGTAATTTGGGTTGAACTCAACCTAATAGCCCAATATGACCCAATTGGTTATTTCACTTTTGCTTGATTTCTCAATTAATTACTTATTGATTTCTTACTAGTTTTTGAACCACAATTTAGTCCAACCAAACAATTTGGTCTAGTTCTCTAAACATTAATATTTAATGTCTAAATTTATTTATTTTCTTTTGGTTACTTTTTCTTTGTTAATTACTAGCCAATTTATGACTAGCTCCGAATCAAACCACTATCCAGTTGAAGTTTCATTGAGTATGATCACCTACTTTCACTTGATTCTCTAAGCATTGGTATTCATTAGTTGTATTAATTCCTTTTGGTTACATTAATTCCTTTCTCTTAGTTTCTTTTTGTTAGTTTATTATTGGTAAATCTCTAAGTAGTTCCTAAACCAAACCATTTTGTAATTTGGGTTAAACTCAACCAGATTATCAAATTTGGTCAAATTGATTATTATTATTTTGATTGGTTTCTTTTGATTAATTACGTATTGATTTCTCACTAGTTTTCATAACAAACTAGTTTATGTTGAACTTAGTCTGACTGTTCTATCTAGGTCATTTCTCTAAACATTGTTATTTATTGAATGTATTAGTTCTTCTTAATTACCTTTTCTTAGTTAATTACTAGTTAATTTGTGACTAGTTTTCGAAACCAAACTAGTGTGCAATTATGGTTAAACTCAAGTTGACCATTTAGTTTAGTTTGATTATTTGAAAAATGGTATTCAATGGTTAAATTACTTTATTTTTTCTTAACTTCTTTCTTTTGATTAATATTGAACAATTTCTAAGAACTTTCGAGACCAAACCACTTTGTATTTTGGGTTGAGTTGAACCTAACCTCTATTCGAACTAATTCTTTTTCTTTAGGTTAATTATTCACCACTTTTTAACTAGCTTACAAACCAAATTGCTATACAATTTAGATTAAAGTCGATTTGATCATCTATTTCAGTGAATTTCGCTAAACATTAATATTCAATGACTCTATTTATTCTTTTGCTTTTGCTTTTTTTGGTTGTTCTATGCAATTTATGGCTATTTTCTGGACCAAACTACAATGCAATTTAGGTTAAACTTAATTTGACCACCTAGTCTAGTTCGATTCTTTGAATAGTGGTATTCATTAGTTTCTTTTTCTTAGTTAATTATTACTAAATTTCAGTAGTTCTTAAATCATAATATTGTTTAGTCAGGGTTGAACTCAACCCGCTTGCCAAATTTTTTCTTCATTTTTATCTTTTGATTGATTTCTGTGGATTATTTATTGATTGAATTGTAAGTAGTTTTTGAACTAAATTATTTTATAGTAAGTCAATCTAATCTTCCAATTTTGGCTAAGTTGTATGAGAATTGGTACTTTGTGAGTATATTAATTACTTTTCTTTTAGTTGCTTTTTCTTGGTTAATTCTAGCTAATTTTTTAATAGTGTTTGGACCAAACTATTTAGTTTAGTTTTAACTCAATTCTCAGTTGCAAAAGTAATTCCTTTCTCTTGGTTTCTTTCTCTCAATTAATTATTGACCAATTCCTGGGTAATTTCTAGACTAGGACACTATGTGATTCAAGTTGAACTTGATCTGAACACCCTATTTGGTCTAATTAATTATTTTATTTTGATTTATTTATTTGAATTAATTATTGATAAATTTATAACTAGTTTTCAGTCTATATTATTTTGCAGTTTAGGTTTGTCTCAATTCGATCACCAAGTTTGGTTTAGTTCTCTAAAATATTAGTATTTAATGTTTGCAATTATTCTTTTCTACTTTGGTTACTTTTTCTTGATTAATTACTCATCAATTTCTAACTTCTTAGTAGAGCAAACCATTGTGAAGTTTGTGGTTAACTCAGTTCCACCTCCTAGTTTGGTTTGATCATATGAATAATATTATTCAATGTTTACATTGATTTCTTTTGTCTTGATTTCTTTCTCTATATCAATTATTGACCAATTTTTTAATACTATCTAGACTATACCACTATATGGTTTAATTTGACCACAACTCAACTACCTAATTTGGTCTAGTTGATTCGTTTTATTTTGGTTAATTTCTCTTAATTAATTACCGATTGATTTCTAACTAATTTTTGACCAAATTACTGTAAAATTTGTGTTGAACTCAATTTGACCACTTAATGTAGCCTAATTCTTTGGACATTTATGTAACTCGAATCTATGACCTTGTGGTCACAAATGAATAACCTTATCAGTTATTTCAAAGCTCTTCTCATAATTTGATTATCTTAATAGTGGTATTTTGTGCTTGCATTACTTAATTTCTCTTAGTTCTCTCTCTTAGATAATTATTGACCAATTTCTAAATAATTTCTAGAACCGATAATTCAAGTTAAACTCCCATAAATTTGATCTAATTATTTCTTTTTCCTTTGATTGATTCTCTTAATTAATTATTAGTTGATTTCTTACTAGTTTTCAAATTAAATTGTTGTGTGTTTTTTGTTTGAATTAATCCAACCATCCAATTATTTGAATACTTTATTTTAGTGAGTGCATTGACTCTTTCTTTTGATTAATTATTAAATATGATCACACAATCTAATCTATTTTCCTTAATATTGATATTTAGAAACCTGGGACAAAAGTAAAGCCTTTTACATTCCATTATAAAGAAGATAATATACTTAGGATTTCTCAAACTATTTATTAAAAGACGTGGTTGGACTTTACTATTATTAAAATCTGGTTCAATCCGTTGGAAGTTCTACAATAATTTTAAGTCTCCCCTACACTGAGCTACAAGGGGTTATCCTTTGTGATAACTATTTCTATTTTTGAACAGATGGAAAGATGAAAAGATATGATTTTAGTACCCAAACTATGGCCAATGAATTTATGAATCCTCCAAGTAAAAGAAGAATTACATCTCCTTTTGTCAAAAAGAATACAACAAAACAGTTTCCTTTGGAGCCAACTTTTTATTGGTTGAACAATAAACTGTCGGATCTCCAGGAGGACAGGGGATGGGGACATCATTTCCTTTCTGTAAACTCGTTCTAGCTCATAAAGCTTCTTTCCTTGGAACCCCACCAACTTGTCAAATTTCAGTCTCAACTTGTTAAGACAAGGAATTCTGCACAATGCAGATATGTTGAGCAGATGGTCTTGTCAGAGCTTACATCTCATCCATCTTGCTTACCAGAGAAACCAATTCAATGTTTTCAATTGCTTGAGTTTCAGTTCCCTCTTTTGACCCCGAGATTTCAGTTGGTAGTAAAGTAGCATTTTGATCAGCATTTGGAACAAGACATAGCAGACAAAGTGGAGTGAGTCTCAGTAAGTTACGGATCAAGATGGTCAGCCAGAGGTTATTAAAATTTACTCGGGTAACATGAAGTAAATGAAGAAGGAGGCCTCCAAGCCACGAAGATGAAAAATGTCCAAGGTTCTCAATTGACATGAGCAAAGCGAAGAAAGTGCCTTCAATGCCAGGGGGACAAAGCTTGGAACAGAGTACAAGAAGAGGCATCCACTTGAGCCGTCCAATTACATGAGAGAAACTTGCATCAAACACAGCGAAAAAATAGTCCGGTATTCCAAGTCTCAAGTTCAGTCGCAACACCATCACCAAATCCAGCATCCCTGTTAAACCAAATAGAAATTGAGTCCAAAAAAGCAGGTCTCTGAAGGGATGATTTTTCAGAACATTCTGATACAGTAATGCCCCCAAGAATGATCCAGCTGCAGCAAACGAGGAAATGAAGCCAATGGTCTCCTGCACAAGCCATCCGTACACAATATTGTTAACACAAATTGTATTGTTATGGTCAATGCTCTGCGCTAACAAGCTTCATGAACAAAAGAGTATCAGTCCCAAGAACATAGAGAATATCCGGTCATTCTAGACTAAAAACGGTTGCTTCAAACTTCTGCAGTATAGTACATTCCTTGTGAATCTGAAGAAAATAATGGACAGAATGATGGCTAAGACAGAATCATATACCTGGGAAAAGGACGGACCCTCCTTTGAATCCGTGTACCAGTAGAACAACCCTTCGTGGATATTCAAACTTACACTGATAGATAAGTAAATATATAAACATGGTCTCCAAACCTCTGGAAATTTCAATGTTTTCCACATAGCCTTTCCAGCATCAACAATATTCTGGTGTACCTGAGCAAAAGATGGATTGATTTCGAGTCTGAAAGTGGAAATATCAAATTCAAGAAGAAAAGAAAGAATACCTCTCTACGAACAGAATTCTGGGTGTTGGATTCGCTGAGCGTCATTCCTACCAGAGATACAAGTCCAGCTGGGATTGCCAGCAAGCCTAAGACCCCCTAAAACAGAAGAAGAATTAAGCCTGTAACACGTAAGAATAAACTTCTACCTACAATGGAAAGATTGAGATAACATGATAATAGTGGCAAGCTAACAAGCGATCAACCTTAGGACCTAGTAGGTGAACAAAAACACCACTCAGAGAGTATCCCAGTAATGCTCCAATTGAGGAACTGAAACTACACAAACTTTGCAGGTCAGCCGCCAGTGCAGGATGGGTATTACTGTTCTCTGCTACACAGGCATCTATAGTCACGTCTGCAATGGCTACATACATACTTTGAGTCGTCAATAAAACCACTGCAAATAGAAGTTGGACCTTGTCATGCAAAGCCAATATGAGTGTTGAGGACACTCCCACAAGTCCTGAAATAGACAAGATATTCTGCCAATCACTCTCAGGGACAGATATTCTGTCAAGCATTCTCTAGACGAGATATAGTTTTGAAAGCTAAAAGATTCACTACATTGAATATGGTAAGTATTCTCTTCAAATCCAAAGTGGAAACAGTAACAGTTAGGGACAAAGGACCACACAAATGTTACACATTTGCACATTTAAGTCCTTTGCTTGCTCATTATCCCGGAGACACAAGCAATGGCCCAGCTTAAATACTTGTGTGATGGTGAACTCAAAGACGAGAAAAATGGCCGATCGTACTTGGATTTGATATTCATCGCCTTCTTTCTCCACTGCCATATAACCACCAAAACCTATATTTCCTTTTTGGGCTGGAAACCCCTCCTGCTTTTTCCCAGAAGCTTAAGATGCCAATTGGTTTTGATAGAAAGCTTAATGATCACTATGTCATCCACTGTCCGCGCTCAGCTATTTTTTGATTCACATCATTTCTAAACTTCAAGACTAGCTTATCCAAAATAAGTACCAAATGTAAGCAATCCAGAAACGTCCTCAACAACTTTCACTACTTGCAAGTCAACTCTCAACTCTCAAATACAACACATACATTATCATAATCATCATCATCTACCAGTCTGAAATCCCGCAATACAACACATACAATTGACTCATTTTGGGGTCTAAAGCTCCCACTGATTATCAAACGAAAACTAAGGCCTGATCCAACTATCAATCTGGCACAAAAGAAATATGTAGATGGAGTTAAGCTTTAAATGAAACCCTGAAAGGAACCCATATTTTCAGCTTTGAAGAGCACAAGCGAACATGAAAAAATCATATAGCAATTGCAAAGCAAAAAAGAACAAACGACAAGAATTGAACAAGATCTTCTGGGGAATATAGAAAACAGATCTTGACATAAATTGACGTGATAAATAATGGGGAAGAAATAAAACTGGGAACAGCAAATTATATGCATAAGATTACCACTTAAAACGAAATAAGGCCGCCTACGATACCCCAGAATGGGAAAAACATCTGTGAGGAGACCCCACAAAGGTTTAACAAGCCAAGGAATAAATATGATCCCTTGATAAATCTGGGACTCCGATGGCTGAACCTTCTGAACATCTTTCATGTAATACTCCGTCCCAACGCGAAATAAAGCTCCACCCATCCCCTGACTTATTCCATACACAACAACTACTGCAAACACATAGCTCCAATGTGTCTCAGTGGCAAGCATCTTCAGCCAATGGAATGGAGCCAATATACAGTCATAGAATCGTCCTCTTTCGGATTCATGGTCCTCCTCAGCCTCTTCATTAGACGGCCGCAGGCTCTCAGTCTCCGACATGACTCTCGCTTTCAATCCTAATACATTAGCTGGAAAGACATGGTCTTTGCTGTAGAAAATTTGACCTCCAGCACAAGTTTGTTTGCCAACCAAAAGTGGTATAGGAGGAAGAAGTTTTGAAGAATAAGTTCTCAGTGCAACGTTGTCATGGTACCTTTTCTCAAATGGCTGAATCCGTTCAACTGCAGACGCCTGCAAGTAAACGTAAGACTTGTTAACAGGAAATTGAAAATGTGTGGATAGCTGGTGAGTTCTCAAAAATTGGACCATAAGACACTTGGTGGCTTAAAAAAAAAACAGGAAATTGAAAACAAAACAACCCTCGAGAACTGCAAGTAGTTCAATGGTACTGTACTGGGGACGGTATTAACTGACTCTCCACTACCATAGTTGTCTTTGAATGTCAAAAACGAATCTTTTAAGGTCAGGTGGTTAGGTTGCTTAACTAAGCTAATCCAGCTATATGGTCGAGAATTAACTTGTAATACATATTTAAAATCTTGTTTCTACGTATATAAAATGTTCCATCACATCCAACTTGACATGTTATAGTCACACGTTCCACGATCCTATTGGTTCCAAAGTTTGAAAACGTTCAGTTATGTCCGAAAGCTGATCGAAGAAGTTGACTAGTCTTCGTCCAAGTTTATTAATTGACGTAAAAGAGCGGAGAAGAGTAGTGATAATGCCACCGGCAAGTCAATAAGACAACAGTATAATCAAATAGGTTGGTATAAATGAGTCAGCACTCTCATCCTTTAATTAGCGATTTTAAGTTCGAATCCTGATAATAGAAAAATCTATTTAGTCAGCACTTTACCTCTTACGAACTAACCCAATACGAGCAGGAATTAATCTGAAAGACATCTTCTTATAATTGAGACCTTTCTAAAATATCTCATAAACTAATAAAAATAAATAAATAAATAAGAACATCATTATAAAACTTGGTAGGAAGTAGAGAATCATCACATTTAAAGAGTGCAGCTTACTCTTCACGTTTATTTTAGTTTGTTGAATTCTATTGTTATCACATTTTAGTAGTTTATCCTTTTCAAAGTTTACATCGATTTATGACAACTTTTGACATTTAATATTTTTGTTGACCTTGCATGACACATAAGAGATAGGTGAATTATGTCTTCATATTTGTGGCCAATCTTTAAGAAATAATGAATGAATTGCCTAAAATATCCAATTATAATTTATCATAAACACACATAATTTTATTAATAAACACATAACAATAAAGAGAGGAGAAAAATAGATTTATTGTGATTTAACCAATATCCTTAACAAAAGTATGGTATGTTCTTGGATTACATAGTAAAGATTAATTTCTATAATCATATGGGAAACCCTAGACCATTTAACCTTAGGAATTTTGTATTGGTTACCATTTCCCCTCCACAGGAATTCCTTGAGCTTCCTATTGATTGCTTTTAACACACCTTGAGGTAGTGCAAGGTGATTGAGCCGGTGGGTTGCGAGATTGCTTAATATGGAGATCACTAGTTAAAGCCTTCCTCCATAAGATAGGAACTTACATTCCCCTGTGATCTCCCATGTGTGTTGGAAGAATCTACCATTGAACCCATCAAGCCCTAGAGTTTTATCAGTGTGTATGGAGAACAAAGCCTCTTTAATCTCCTCCTTTATCAATTCTTTATCGAGCTCCTACTGATCTTAATTGCTTTATGATAGCTCTTATATTCCTTACCACCTCTTGCGGAAATTCCACTACTTCATGTTCTATTCCAAGGTGCTCTTTAAAGTAGTCATGGGTCATCCTCTTCAGAGCCTCCTGGTTTGAAACTTGTACTCCTTCATCATCAATTAAGTATCTGATGTTGTTTTTGTTCCTCCTTGCTTGTATGGAACTGAAATAGTAGTTAATGTATCTTTCACTCTCTTTGAGCCAGCTTGTTCTTGATTTCTGCCTTAATTGTGAGTTTAGGGCCTCCAAAACCTCATTGTAATTCCCTAGTAACTCCACTTCCTACATTTTTATCCTACTACCTCCTAGTTTAGCCATGGCTTCCCTTTGACGTTATAATATAGTTCTTCTAGTGTATCTTCTTCCTGAGGAACATAGGAACATTGTTATTTTTTGTGATTTCCCTCAAATTCCATTTTATTGCTTCCAATTTTTGTAATCATGAAAAGCTTTTGGATCTATGTATTTTAGTTTCCATAGCCTTTTGGACTACCTTCATGAAATCTGGGTGTTTTAACAGGGAGTTGTAAAACCTCAAAAGGGGTTTTTCCGCTTTTCTCTTATAGTTTCACAATCTGTAAACATAGGGTTATGATTTGATGTAATCTGCTCTCCAAAGGTTATTGAGTTCCTTGGAAATTGTTGAAGCCATTGTGGATTGACTAGGCATTTATCTAGTTTTTTCACCTGGAACCAATCTATAGTTTGCTTGTTGGTCCAAGTAAAAGTGTTCCTAAATCCTTTAGCCCTGATTTGGATCGAAGGAAAGCACGAGAAAAGAAAGAAAGAGAATTGAACTTCTCTTGGTTTCTATCGTTTGAAAAAAAATAAACAAAGAGAAAGTAAAAGAATGGAGAGGAAACTAAGAGAAATTTGTGCCAAATGTATTTTCTGTGAAATTGGTGAGAAAGAAGGAGAAATCCAACAAAAGATAACCTTAATATATGTAAATTACCATAATATCCTCATTTAACTCAATAAAAAAAACATTTTCAGCCATCTACACAAAACACAACCTCCTGCTTTTTTCTTATTGTCTTCTGCACAACTCCCACCTATCTTTCTTCTTATTTTTTTCTACACAATTCCCACTTGCCTTTCTTCTTATTTTCTTCTGCACAACTCTTGCCAAAGATGATGAAATTCTTTTTTTTTATGCCAAAGATATTGTTTTATATTACACAGCAACTAGAAAGTTAAAAACTCTAGTTATAAATAGAAATTTCAACTCCTTGAAGCTTCATCGTGAAGTTCTATTATCAAATCTGATAATACTTTATCTATGTATGTTGAAATTTTCATAACAAGAAATAAACAAGTTTTATAATTAAAGGCATAAAGGTTTCAAAAAATTCTTTTGTCCAATATAAGTTTCAATTCTCTCCTTTGATAAATTAAGAAAACAAACAAAAGAAAGAAAGTCTCATTTTTCTTCCATTCTTTTCTTCGCTTTTTTTTTCAATATTTCCTTTCCTTTCCCTCGTTGAAGTAAGGACAAAGGCTTAAGATTTGTTAGCCCAGTATTCCTTAAGAGGTCTTGTAATTCTCTACACTTCTATCCTGACCACTTACTACCCCTTATTTGTCTCTTCATAGTTCAAGAAGCAATTGAAATCTCCCGTCAAGGACCAGAAGCCTCTCACATTACTATGCATTATGTTAATTTCCTCCCATAGGTATTGTCTTTGGAAACCATGGTTTTAGGCAAAAATCACACACATCTCGATAGGTTTTTTGGTGCTGATCTCAATCAAATTACAGGGAATAACTTAATACTGTTCAAAATCAATTAACTAGTTCGAGTATAGATGAGGTAAAGGCTATAATTCTTCCCTAGTGATGTTTATCATGATTTGTCAAAATTCTCCAACTTCTATCAACAAACCGGAGACTCTTTTCTACCAGATGGATTACTAAAATCTGGCTTTTTACTGATAAGATCTTTAAAGCAAGCTGAGCATCAGTTTTATGATGATGTTCAAAAAACTTACTTTCATAATTTCGTCAATTGGTATGAACATGCCAAGTTACTATTATTAAATGGGGAGAACTTCTGAGAATGTTATTACATTACAGCGTATCCTGATGTTTGACAAGCCTCACTTCTTGTGTGTTCCTTTTCATTCTTGTCAAGTACAACTTATGGTAAATTATAATAAAATCCAGAACTTTGCTTTAAAAATGCAAGTGACCGACTGACAGACGCAAGGGATGGTAATAACATCGTAACAGTGGAATCCAATTTTATTGTTCACGATGACTGAATTGATACAGTCAAATAGAATGCTACCAAGACCTTGTAAGAGAATTAGTACAGCCCGATATTGAGACGTTTTATGAAATCCAATATCACTTGGTTTTTTCAGTCTAAAAAAGTGGGAATGAAAAAACCTTTAGACTTTGGAAGCTTACCGTTGCCTTGCTCATAAGTGACAACTTGGAGAAAATTGAACTATGTACTTCCAAATGGTTGGTCTCCATCAATATGCAATTTAGTAGCCAGAAACGGATCATGGCTCAACCTTGATTGCAACAAAAGAATATACAGTAAGAATATCCCCTCCTCCTTACCAATTGTAATGTTCCTGCATGTACACTCACATTGAGATTCAGCTGACCTTTTTCATTTTACTGGGTTCACAGCTGACTGATTGGAAAGTTCATTTTATATTTTGCCAACTCCTACCTAGCTCCGGCAGCATTCATAATCAGCAACCAGCCATTTGGAGAAATGGATCCCTCCTTGTGGACTTCTGATGGATCTGGAAACTTCATTTTATATTTGCCAAATCCTATCTAGCACACAACCAGCTACTAAAATAAATCTTCCCTTCTTAATGACACTTGTATGCAGCTAAAATCATAACTCTCCTTGTAGTAAAAAAGTTTACCGCGCATAGAATAACATATAGCATTCTGATGCTCTCACAATTTCTTCATCTACTTCTGTGATCCAAGCGTCATCACATTTGTACCATTGGTTCCTTAAGCGCAGATATGTGACATAATGACCAGATTCCAGTCTACCCGAATGAGTGATCACGGCAAAAATCTCAAACTCTGCAGTATCTTTTTCATCGCTATCAAAAGAAAACATTCTATTTCCAATCCTGCTGCTGATAATGGATGATGACAAATACGGGGTCATGTCTAAAGTGAAAGGAAATGGCAAGTGCCAATCAATTTTTCTGGACAATTTTCTCACTGCAGAGTGCTCAAACCGTTTGATATGTAGAGGCAACACCAATGGAAGTCGCCTTACAGACATTTGTTTCAAAGAGGCCCGCTTTTCTTTACAATTCTCACAGTAAAGTTTCTCATCTGATCCCAACTTCTCTGGCATTGTAAAGAGATCCAAACAACCCAACAGAGTAGATCTTCTTGAGCTTTCCTTTGATGTGATAGACCTGTCGGCCAAGTTGACTGACGACGTGTTTAAGTCGAGTGAAATGTCAAGGAAAGGGTCATAAGTACTGGAAGTAAAGCCACATGTCATGCAGATGAGATCTGATCCCAACATACCGGAGAAAACCCTATGAGCAATACATTGACAATCTTCATTATCTGCAGAAAAGAAGAGATGTGAAAGTTGAGCAAAGCTACCAACCAATCAATAAATGCCTTTCTTGCTTCAAGTCCAGAGTTCTCTGCATTTCAAAAGTCATTGTTCATATCATTAAAAAATATTTCCGCAGACACCTTAATTACCAAAATCCACTAACTATTCTAACATCTTTTTATGTATTCTAAGATTGCTCCTAATAAATTCACCCCAATAACAATTATGGAGAGTTTAGTCACCTTCCTACTTAAACTGAAAATTTGTTTTGCCCTGTTTTCAGGGAATGCGTAATGTTTTAGAAATTAAAAAACAAATTTAACAAATGAAACTTTTAACTCAGCACCATTCACATCTTGAGTTGTATTGAGGAATGATTTCCTTGATTGTGGGAGAGTAAGACTACTATATCTGGGAAACTTGCATAATGTTTGAATTGGTTGCACTTGTGCAGAGTAGAGAGAAAACTTTCCTTGTTACATTACCTTCATTTGAGCTTCCTTCAATTCGATCTTTCTCATGAATCGCATCCAACACTGAAATGAAGAACTCGTGGGCATCTTGCTGCTCATAACTAGCTAGGTTTGTTGAATGACGCCAACAGCTTCATTCAGAGACAAATTTAATTATTTAGCAAAATATGCCTTCACTATCTCTTCAAAACATATATTTAAGAGCGACAAAGACATCTAGCACCACATATTGACTTAAATATACAGAAACGAGTCAGCCAATTGCTATAGCATTCAACTTCCATTTTCCGCCAACCAAAGAGAAAAAGATGAATGTTCTTTCCAGAAATCCTTAATAAAAAACAAAGATTACATTTTTACAGAAACATTTTAATGAGGGAACTGGTCATAGTTTACAGATAGCCAATTGAAATATCATCTTAAGATGTAAGGGCAAATAGAGGAATCAAGCAAGTAAACTATAGTTTGATATCCGGACTTCAATCAATCATCTTGGTGGCGACATCAAAGAAAGACGCATAAAGGCACACAGAAATTAAAGATTTGCTTGGAGATTATGAGGCAAACCTGTAAAGAAACTGAGCTGGGTTATAAGGCGTACGATCCCCAGAAAACATAGACAAGACAATAGCGTCCATATTACAAGTCAAGCATAAGCGATCCGATGATCTTTTTCCACAAGTTTCGCGATCATGCCGATCACTCAAGAAGTAATTCCTGAAAGGGGGCGCATGAACTAATGCTTGCAACACAGAATTCATGAAACAAGTATTACCCAGGTTGTTCAACCCTCTTAATCCTGGTGGATAACACGACTTTGCCCTGCCATCCTTCGATAAAGCCAACTGTTCAATCTTTTTCAAATCCAAATCCACTGCTGAGTTCAATTTCCTCCTCTTGCTTGATCTCCTTGTATTATCTTCCAAGGTAAGTGTTTTACTTGGCATGTCCATGATGATTTTAGACACAACAACCCTATCAAAATCAGGATCATAGACCTGATCATTGCACATAGAGCAATAAAGCTCTGATCTCTCAATATCAACAGCTATATCATGACTAATCTTGGACCGGGCATGCAATAGTATATGAGTCGAGCAAGAGAATGAAGAGCAAACCAAGCAAAGAAAGATTCTACCCTGAGACCCATTACAAGAAATGCATCTGGCTATGAGATATTCACTCGTTTTAACGCTTGTCCTTCCATTTAAAGTGGCTCGCAGGAACTTTTGCAGGGATCGGTATCCATTTAAACCGTGCTTGAGCTTGTAATCTTCAAGATGCTTGCAGGGTAATGGGTTGGTGTAAAAAGCTGCAGTTCTTGTGGCCATGTAGACGGTGATTGGAAAAGAAAAAAGAAGTTTAATTTGTCAAAGATAAAGTATCAATATCAGGAGGCAGCAATCCTTGTCACCTAGATGATGATAAAGATGCAATCTTTGGATATTAGCACGAAAAAAGTACAGAAATGGTCGAGTATCGGAAATGGGAATTGCTTAAACTAAAATCCCGTTAGAAAATTATTAATCTTGACAAAAGAGGTGAAAAGAAAGCAATGGTTTACGGTCGGTTGGGGTTGAGAACATGACTTACTGGCCAAGACAAGAAGAACAAGAAGGTGTCATTTGGACGAATAGACCGACTCTTTGGGTTTCTCTGCAACTGGGTTTTTGTACGAGGAAGCATCTGAGCCCTCCATCTCGAGGAAACTTTGGGAAATTAAAGAAGCTTAGAAAGAGACAGCGATGAAAGGAAACCAACGAGCATTTGTGTTAGCAAAAAGTTAGTTACATGTGGCCATTACCAAACGGTAATGCTAGACCAAAATTGACTTTGGTTAACCATATTATCCTCTCCTGTATGCTGTAGAACTGTCTACACGATCTTACAGCATTGTAGTCAACGAATATCTAAACAGGCCTTTTTAGCCGTCCTTCCAATCAGTAACTATCTTTTGCCAAAATTTTAACAATGCCTTAAAAAATTGCGACAAATCACCTGTTTCGTTACTCTTTTTTATTATATTTCACAAATATTTATTTATCAAAAAATTAAGAAAAATAACTTGCTTTGATACACATTTTTGGGTAAAACTTGACTTTTACTCTAATCAGCCTGGACTTGTCAATGTTTCATACATGTTCCTTGGGAAAGTTAATTGTCAAATTTGGAGAGGTTTGATAATACGCAACCTTATCCTTACATATTAGAGAGGTTATTTTTGGTATACATTCTCTTATATCCCTCGATGAAAAAGGAATGACGCTCTTAAAAGATTATCACTATATCAGACATGCTTCGTAAGACGCCTAGGTATTGATACCCATAGTTGCCAACTGCCTAAGCAAGCACTCTTTTCCTACAGCCCACAACAGTAGTAACGGCAGAAGCAACTTCGACAACGTTGAAGAGCTTTCAGGCAGGGCCGTTCCTATAGTTTTATGGGCCCTGGGCAAAATTAAAAAAAAGGACCCCAATAAATTGATAATATGCTTAAATTTACATATTTGTATGAAACATAAATAAATTAATTTATAAGCTTACATAACCAACTAAATATTAAATAATCATAACACTAACAAATACACAGAAGATAATGATTTATGAAAAACAATTTCTTCGTGCATTTCTAGATGTAAAATCATTAATAATATTATCAAGATTAATATTGTCCAACATATCCTTCTCAGTACATAACATAGCTAAATCATTTAACCTTTCTAGTGACATTAATGACCTCAAGTATATATCACAAAGATATATAAATGGTATTATATCTGTAATACAAGAAAAAATAAATAGCAAAATTTAATATCTAATATTAAAAATAAAAAACAAAGAATAAAAATATATTAAAGATCAGAAAATTTACCTTTAAATTATACTCAGAACTCAGAAGACAGAATCCTAAAAGTTTTTGCTACTAATTTTTGAGTTGGAGTACTTAAAATATATATATTGATAAAAATAAAGCAATTGGAAGGTACAAGTATAATTTAATATTTCAAGACTATTTATAAGCATTAGGACCACAAAATTACCTTTACTTAATTTTTTTTTTATAATGTTAGATTATAATGACTATAACGTTATAGTCATTAACATAAAGCACTTCATGGCTTTAACATTTTAGCTATCTACAAGGTTAAAACACTTCATGGCTTTAACGCTGTTACCTAAAGACTAAAGAGGGGGCTGAGGGGGCCCCTCTTATAGAGGGCCCTGGGCAGGGGCCAGTTTGCTATTTCCACTGTGAAAGTTATAACCTAATATGGATTTGATTTCGATTTTTTCCGATACTACGTGCTTCTTTGCTATTTCCATTGTGAAAGTTATAACCTAATATGGATTTGATTTCGATTTTCACATGGGTCTTGGTGTTTCAAATTTACAAATGATGGTAAATATTATTGCATGTTGATAGTTCAAAATGCTTACAGTGGTATCAGAGCCGCTTATGTTTATTGAAATTGAATTTGATTAAATCCTATGAAATTAGGGTTTTTCGTTAATCAACTGTGTTTGAATGAAGGGTTTTTTCGATGATTCAATGTGATTGAATAAGGGGTTTTGTTGATAGCTCAATGTGATTGAATGAAGGGTTCTGACCATAATTCAATGTGATTGAATTAAGGTTCTATTTATAGTTCAATGTGATTGAATTACGGTTTCATATTAATAAGATTAATTTCGAAACAAAATTATGAATCTTTGGACCCCTTAGACCCCGCAGGGGGCGTGACCCCCTGACCCTCACCAAATTTCACGTTTTATGTTGATCATGTATTTCTTTACAATTGGTGTTTGGTATACTTTGATATTTGATATCTTACATTCATAATTATGTTGATTATGAATGGTAAATAGTAAGGCCCATAGTTGTTTTACATTTTAGATACGGCCTGCGTGTCATTGTGTTTTCATTTAATAATTAGATTATTACTAGTTTCAGTTGTAATATTGTATCTTTCAAGTTAATTGAAGAATCAAATTGACTGGAGTGAAGGTACGAGGATGGTGATCCATTTGCTACAAGATATTCAGGATGGAGATTAGATCTTTATAGTTTAGGGGCCATACTATATCACGTTATTATTTTTTATTCATGCTTTTACTTATAATTTCATTAATGCATGTAAATGGCAATTTCATAATCAACTTAATCTCTCAATAGTATTAAGTAATAATTGATGCCTTTCCAATTCTACACCTGCAAAGGCTTGAGTCGTTGAGAAGTGGACTTGCCAAAGCAAGGTACTCTTGATTATTCCAATACAACAGGATAGTTAACAATTACCTATAAGTGAGGAATGGTTTACTTAAAGGGGTTACCAAAAGGGTTTTGAATCTTGAGGCATGTAGTTGGGAACTGAGACATAAGATGTCAACTAGCAACTAAGAGATATATACGATATAACTAGAAAACAATTGCTTACCTAAATAACTAGGATTCACGCTATGAGCCAATGCTCACTTGGGTCTTAGTGAAATATAGATCTTGGAACACTATACTCATTTTTTAGGGACATCTAGTATATGGGTATAATGAGAACTTCTTAATTGTTAATAATTGGGATTTATTAATAAACATGTCACTAAAATTTATTAATAAACATGTCACTAAAATTTTGCATGTTTATTATAGATAATAATGACCACCATTACTTCATCTAGTTTTTCACCGCAATCTGTCCTTGAGAAGGACAAATTGAATGGTTCAAATTTTTTGGACTGGTACACAAACTTCAGAATTGTTCTCAAGCAAGAAAAGAAGGACTATGTCCTTGAAAAGCCACTTCCCATAAAGGCACCTCTTTCCACTAATCCCCTTGCTGAAAGGAATGTTTATAAAAAGCATGAGGATGATGCTCTCGATGTTGGCTGTCTCATTCTGGCAATTATGAATCCAGACCTCTGAAAGCAGTTTGAAAATAAGGGAGCCTATGCAATGATTACAAGCCTAAAAATATGTTTCAGGAACAAGCACGAATTAAGAGATTTCAAACTATGGAGTCTGTCTTAGAGTGCAAGCTAGCAAAAGGGAGCCCAGTCAGCCCATATGTCATTAAGATGATTGGACTTGTTGAGAACTTGGAAAGATTGAGATTTCCTATAAGCCAAGAGTTGCCACTGACATCATCCTTCATTATGAACTATATTATGCATAATCTGAATAAATCTTTGACTGAGTTGTATGGGATGCTCAAGACTGGCGAGCAAAACATTAAGAAGGACCCTACCCTTAAGGTCCTCATGGTCCAAAAGGGGAAAGGTTTTAAGAAACAAGGCAATGGTAAAGGGAAGGGCAAGGGTAAGGTCAAAGGACTGCTTAAGAATCAGAGCAAGCTCAATCCTAACCCCAAAACCAAGCATGATCCTTCTAATGACGATCATTGCCATTATTACAATGAGTCGGGTCATTGGAAGAGAAACTGCAAGAAATATTTAGAAGATTTGAAGAAGAAGAAGAAGGGTAATGACATTTTTACTTCAGGTATTTATGTTATATAAGTAAATTTTGTTACTTCTAATTCTACATCTTAGGTATTGGATACCAATTGTGATGCTCACATTTGTGTAAATATATAGGGACTGCAAAATAGTACAACTTTGGCAAAGGTGAAGTGGACCTACGTGTAGGTAATGGAGCAAAAGTTGTTGTTTTAACTGTAGGGACATTTCATTTATCTTTGCCTTCAGGCACGCTTTTGGAACTTAAAAATTACTACCATGTACCTGCTATAAGCAAGAATATTGTCTCTGTTTCAATTTTGGACATTGAAGGTTTTTGTTTTACGATTAAGAATAATTGTTGTTCATTTTCTCTTAGTAACATGTTTTATGGTAGCGCCCAATTAGAGAATGGGCTTTATGTTCTAAATTTACAAAGGCATATTTGTAACATAAATACCAAGAAGTTCAAATCTAATGAATCGAATTCCACCTACCTTTGGCATTGTCGTTTGTGACATATAAACGAAAAACGCATACATGAGCTCCATAATTATAGAATTTTAAACTCTTTTGATTTTGAATCATATGAGATATTTGAGTCTTATTTATTGAGAAAAATGACTAAAATGCCTTTTACTAGACACAATTAAAGGGCTGTTGATTTATTATCATTCATACATAGTAATGTATGTGGACCATTAAATGCTACTGCTAAAGGAGGTTTTCATTACTTCATTACATTTACTGATGACCTCAGTAGATATGGTTATGTTTATTTGATGAAATATAAATCTAAATCATTTAAAAATTTTAAGAAATTTCAAAAAATAAAGTACAAAACCAAATTGGCAAGACAATAAAAGCCATCTAAACTAATCGAGGTGGCGAAATTTGAGTCGAGAGTTTGATGACCATCTCAAAGAGTGTGGAATAGTTTCACAACTCACTCCACTTGGAACACCACAACGGAATGATGCGTTTGAAAGGAGGAATTGAACATTATTAGATATAGTTCGATCTATGATGAGTTATGTGAATCTCTTATTATCCTTTAGAAGATATGCTCTTAAAACAACTACGTTTACACTAAATAGAATTCCATCAAAGGCGGTAGAAAAGACACTATATGAAACGTGGACAGGAAAGGTTCCTGCTTTGTCTTTTCTAAAGATTTGAGGATGTGAAACTTATGTTAAAAGGTTAAATTTTGAAAAACTTGGATCCAAATTCGATAAATGCTTCTTCGTGGGGTATCCTAAGAAAACCAAAAGAAACTACTTTTACAATCCCACCAAGAACAAAGTGTTTGTTGCTTGCAATAATATCTTTTTAGAGAGAGAATTTCGTTCTAAAGGAACTAATGGAAGTAAAGTACATCTTGAAGAAATTCAAGATTCACAGGAGAACGCTCCAACACAAGAGGAGCCCCATTTTGATATACAAAATATTATAGAAACTACACTTGTGACCTCAGCACCATGTAGGTCTGAAAGGTTCCGTCACGACCCATAAGATATGGTTTCATGGTGACTGAACATCATCATCTATTATGATGAACCTACATCCTACTCGGAAGTAATGATGGGCCTTGACTTCGATAAATGGCTTCAGGCTATAGAATGCGAAATAGAATCCATATACCAAAATAAAGTATGGGTTTTGGTTGACCCATTTGATGGTGTAAAAGCCATTGAGTGTAAGTGATTTCAAGAAAAAAGTGGACACGGATGGCAATGTACACGTGTACAATGTGCGATTGGTTGCTAAGGGTTTTAAGCAAATTCACGGTATTGACTATGATGAGATCTATTCTCTAGTTACGATGCTTAAATCCATTCGCATCCTCCTAGCAATTGTTGTATTATATGATTATGTGATTTGGAAAATAAATGTAAAAATAACTTTTCTAAACAGGAATCTAGAAGAGGATGTATACATAACATAACCTGAAGGTTTCACACCTTTTAAAAATGTTGGGAAAATATGCAAGCTTCAGCGATCCATTTATGGATTGAAGCAAGCTTCTCGAGGTTTGGAATTTTTGTTTTAATGAGGCAATCAAAGAGACTCATAAATGAAGAAGAATCTTGTGTTTACAAGAAGACTAATTAAAGCACAATTGTTTTCTTAGTCTTATATATAGATGATATACTACTCATTAGAAATGACATTCCTATGCTTCAATCCATTAAAGCTTGGTTAGGAAATTGTCTTTTAATGAAAGACTTGGGTGAAGCAGCCTAGATCATGGTTATTAGAATCTATAGAGATAGATCTAGATGTCTTATTGGACTAAGTCAAAGCACTTATATTAAAAAGGTCTTACAAATATTCAATATGCAAGAATATAAGAGAGGCTTCTTACCTATGTCACATGGCATAGTTTTGAGTAGGGCTCAACGCCCTTCGACACTAGATGAGCAAAACCACATAAGTAAGATCCCATGCCATGTTGTGTACTCATGCGGATGTTGCATGTGTTTTGAGCATGATGAGTAGATACTAGTCAGATCCAGGTGAAAGTCACTGGATAGTTGTTAAAAACATTTTTAAGTACTTCAAATGAACTAAGGATATGTTCTTGATCTATGGAGGTGAGGAAGAGCTCATTGTAAATGGTTACACTGATGTTAGCTTTCAATCAGAAAAAAATGACTTGCGGTCACAGTCAAGATTTGTATTCTTCCTAAATGGTGGAGTAATGTGTTAGAAGAGTTCCAAGCAGGACATAATTTTTGATTCTACAACAGAAGTTGAGTACATTGTTACTTCAAAAGCAGCAAAGGAATCTATTTAGGTTAGAAAGTTCATAACTGCACTTAGTGTAGTTCCTAACATTGTGAATCTAGTGGATCTCTATTGTGACAATAATGGAGTCATTGCTCAAGCTAAGGAACCAAAATCTTACCAAAAGACCAAACACATTCTCAAACATTTTCACCTTATTCAACACATTGTTGAAAGAGGTGATGAGGTGTGCAAAGTGTCAACAAATCTTAATATAGCTGATCCGTTGACTAAGCCTCTCCCACAGGCTAAGCATAATCGTCATACTAAAGCATTAGGCATCAAACTCTTGGATGTGTGATCATGTAAGGGTGTAATTTTATGACATGTTTTTGGATAATCCATTAGTAATGCCCAATTATTGTTTGTTGTGTTCATTTTTTATGGAGTTATAAATGAATTTGAATAATAATCTCCATGAATAATGTGTACTTTACAATTAGCATCAAATGTGTGACTTGATCGTGAGACCCTATTGTAATATGGATATAATTATTCTTAACGATCCCTAGTTAATTTCATTATTGTAAGGGATCATAATGATTGTCGAGACTAGCATGTTGATTAATAGATGACCATGTTTCACGGGTCATTATTAGAAAGATATTATATTAATCACATGGGTGCATGTTGGAGAACATGCAATGGGATCGAAAAGGATTGTTATATAAGTGTCATAAGTGGTTCTCATTACAGCTGACGAATATAGTCCTTTGACTTGAGTTTGTCACAGTTTCCTACGTGTGGATTAGTTTGTTTTGAAATTGTCAAACGCCAGCCGTAAAAGATGATTATAAAGTAATGCTTAGGCATGCTATGAGTCATGTGGAAGAATGTGAATGAACAAGATGAAATTTGTCTCTCCCATATAACGGGACAAAGATATCTCTGAGCCCCTTGATGAGTTGAGACTGAAAAGTTGCATGGTCGTGGGCAAACAAGGTGAATGTCAGTCGTTTATTACACTGTCTAACTTAGCGGTCGAGAAACATGATTGAGCCTAATAAGGATGACATTGTTTCCTACCTTATGCTTAATCGACATATAATGAGACAAGGGGACTAGTGGATAATTGGTTTTTGTGCAAGTGAGAGATTGTTATTGTACGCCTAACGAATTAATTATAGAATGTACTAATTTATCAGTTGTGATTCAACTAATATCGAACTTCAACCTTATTTAATATTAAGTAATTATAATGTTTTGCTAGAGATCACTTATAACTTGTGAGTCTAAAAAAAACTTAGGCCTACTACTAATATTAAATAAGCCTACAGAGTCGCGCACTAAGAGACAAAGCATTCATTGGGCTTTAATAAGTTTTGAGTTTTTGAGCCTTAGGATTTTACTATATATATAGATATTTAGTACGACTTGTTTGGTGTAAGACTTCTCTACCTAAAAGGAAGCCCTAGTGTCCTCCTCCTCCTCAAGTAATGAAGAGAGAGGTGTTTCAAGAGTAGTGTTAGCACATCAGAAGCATTTGTTCGGTCTCCTGAGGGTGTGGATACCGATAGAGGCACGACATTTGATATGCTCTTCCGATACTACAAGCTTCTTTGTTATTTTCGTTACGAAAGGTATAATCTGATATAAATTTAATTTTGATGTTTATATGGGTTTTGGTGTTTAGATTTGCAAATAATGGTAAATATTATTTCATGCTGATAGCCCGAAATGCTTACAAATCTGTAAGTTAAAGAGTGACTAAGCTAAAATTTTTAGTTGTGAATCTTAAGTAAATAATATCCTTGGTTAAAATGGTAAAATCCAATGATAAAAACTCAACCGAATCAACTTCAAAGACCTTGAATCGTCTAATTTTTAACTTTTCGATTTAATTTACGTTAATAACTTTTGTTGTTAAAAATTAATTAATTTATTAATTAATCGGTCAATTTTTATAAATTAATAAATTCTTATAAACAAAAATTAATTAATTAATTTTTATTTAACAATTTATTTCTTAATTTAAATTTAAATTTTGTAATGAATAAGATAATCTTTTTTAATTATATTACAAATTCTTTAATTTTACTTAACATTTATTCAATTTTGTATAAGTTGTTTAAAATCTTAAATCTCTATCCAGGTTTTAATCATCGGAAGAAACCAAGAAATGAGGTTGAAAACGGCAAAAGAAAGTGATTGGAGGAATAAACTGAGGCATGTGCTAATAGCAAGCAAAAAAGAACCAACTGTCCTCCGAACAACCAGGACCTTAAGAAAGGCTTTGCTTTTAGTTTAGTGGCAAAAAAGAAATAAAGGCACAATTCTAATTCCAATCGCTGGCTCGCTCGCTCTCTCTCTCTCTCTCTTCTCGATTTAAAATCAAAAAAAGCATAACCATAAACCATGTCCTCCGTATTATATTCCATTTCAAGTCCCTCCTCTGCGTTTTTAGATCTCTCTTTCGCGTCCGTTCCCTTTCCCGAGTACAAAACTGCTCCACCGATCTTAAAGCCACCGCCACAACCACGACAAGAACGTCATCCTAAACGCTGCGTTTCTGCCCCTTACTCCTTCTCCTCCTTCTCAGGTACTATTGTTCGTCCGATGGGGTTTAGTTCAATAGGCATGCTTTTTAGCTGTGTTTGTTTTGGTATTTTGTGATTGATTAGAAACTGTGGCTTGGATCTCCGTGTGTAGAAATGGAAGCATCTGCTGGGCCAACTCTGTATCCATTGCATCGTACCAAGACCCTTCACCTGGTTCCTCTCGTTTTATCTCATTTTCCTTTTTATTCAGTGTCAGCGTTTGTATGTGTGTGTTCTAAAAGGTCACTGATATACTTAGGTAAGGCACGCACAAGGGATTCACAATGTTGAAGGAGAAAAGGAATTCAGTGCATACTTATCTGAAAAACTCTTTGATGCGCACCTTACTCCTCTCGGCTGGCAACAGGTAATTGAGTCAGTTCGTTTCAACTTTGATAATTACGGACTGGGCAAGCTCCTTTTTTTTAGACGTTTCAACTTGTGGGAAAATTTTTTGAAATCATGGCAGGTTGATAATTTGCGCAAGCATGTTCGAGAATGTGGACTTGATAAAAAGATTGAGTTGGTGATTGTTTCGCCTTTGTTAAGGTATGGGAGTTGTTTTACGTTTTTGGTGACATGGTAGATCTTTTGGATTTAGTTTTGATTTGAAGGCAGGAATTTTGTTTGGTAGAGGATTCAAGCAAGCTTTTTCACCTGACCCTTTTCTTTTTAATAATTGCTTTATAGGACCATGCAGACAGCTGTTGGAGCCTTTGGAGGAGAAGGATACTCGGATGGCATAAATGCCACACCATTGATGGTGGCAAATGCTGGATCGAGTAACCGGCCGGCAATTTCAAGTTTAAATTGTCCTCCAATTATGGCAGTTGAACTTTGTCGAGAACATTTGGTTTGTGTTTAAGAAAGCTATTTGCATGTTGTTTAATGCTTGATGAGAGAAGTTGCTATAGCCTGATCTCTTTTTATTTTCCCCACTTTAATGTGAGCATGAAGCTGGGTTTACCTTTGACCTCTTATGTTTTTAATTTCTCAAACTGCAGGGAGTTCATCCGTGTGACAGGAGAAGAAGTATCAGTGAATATAAGCCTCTTTTTCCTGCAATAGATTTTTCTCTGGCAAGTACTGAAAGAAGAGTTTTTTGTTATCTCATAAAGGATCTAGACATCATTACTCCTTCTAGGAGATCCTAGGTTTCTAGTTCCAAATGTTGCTCAGGTTGATATGAAGCAATTTTTTTAAATTTCTTGCGCAGATTGAAAATGATAATGACGTTTTGTGGAAGCCTGATGAGAGAGAGCTGAATGAAGAAGTTGCAGTCAGGGGATTGAAGTTTTTCAAATGGTATGTTCTGTTCTATTGTTTTTGTCTACGTTTGTCACTAACCTGGGAATAAAGCTTTGTTCAAATGAATTTCGTGTTTAGCTGTGACATCTTTCAAAAGTTGCCTAAAAGTGCTGCCTTTGCTCATCCTTTCAATAGTAGCCCAAGTGTTCGATTTTGGGCTAATATATATGACATACTTGTTTATATGTTGATTGCTGTAAAGGATAACTGGCCTGCCGCTGTGCCACATAGCTATGTTTGTAAAGGTCATTATTCCTTTACAAGATTGGTCGGCTTAATGGAATTTAGATACGTTTTTATTTTGGATAAGTAGCTGTTGGTAGGTGTAGCAGTTTAATCTCTTAATTTTGATGACATATTAAGTTTCTTTTGGTATAGGTTGTGGACTCGGAAAGAGAAAGAGATTGCTGTTGTTAGCCATAGTGGATTCTTGTACCATTCCTTGAGTCATTTTGGAAATGATTGTCATCAATCTGTGAAGAGTGAAATATGCACACAGTAAGTGATTATTCATATGTCTCAATTAATTTGCACAAGTGCTTGTTATCACTGTAAAATAATCTGTAATAGAAAACTTTTTGAAAGGTCTCTAATATGAAACCTAAGCCCTTCCTCCTGATGTCTTTTCACGAAAAAAGAAATGTTCAATTCATCAGATTACTCAGTTTCAGATTGTGAAATACATTGGAATTTGGATACAGCCTTTCATTAATCTTTCACACGTATCCACAGGGCATTATTGCTGTTATACCTTTGGAATGGTTAATCATTAAGACAGGGCATTATTGCTGTTATACCTTTGGAATGGTTAATCATTAAGAATGATTAATATATTCATTTTTTATTTCCTAAATAGATGAAACCTAGAAGACTAGAATTAATCAACCAATACTATATACTGTTCAATATGGTGGAACTTATCTTTCTTACCTTGTCTGAGATAATGTTGTAGCGTTGTAGCTGAGATGACAAGAGGTCCTGGTGGTCCTTAGAAAATATGTGTAGTGATATATGACATGAAATAGTCTTAGTGTATGTTAATGAATAAACTCACTTCTTATCCTGCATTATACTAATCCGACGCATGTTCGTACAGCTTTGCAAACTGTGAGCTTCGTTCAATGGTCCTTGTTGATAGAGGGTATGTCTTCTAGAAAAGCTTACCAAAAGCACTCAAATTATGTTTGTTTAACTTGTGCAGAAGAATTCACTATCTTTTTTCCTCTTTCCAGTATGATAGGGTCTGATCCGGCAACTACCAACTATCCTGGAAAGATTCCTCAAGGTCTTGATCTCCCAAGTGATGTTGCAGAGGAGAAGCATCGAGGAAAATCAGAGAGTTGAAGTAATTTTCTGACCAGCATGTATCAGGAGGATCAGTGTTGATTAATGTCCAATATGTGTGTTTCTTTGGAAGTAATTTACTAGGATGTGCTTAGTTTATACATCCTACTGAAGAGCTAGACGGTTCAAGTTTTATGAGCATACTAGCTCGTCTTTTAGGAAATCTCAAGATTCATTCCTTGGAAGTATTGAATTTCCAAAGCCTTAAGAACATTTACAGGCACACATTCTTTCCACAATTTTAGCCATCCTTCACGGGCTTTCTCAACCCGGTTTAAATTCATATGATGGTGGATTTGAGATGGAATGCCATCATGCAAGACACGAGACCAATTCTACAGTATTATGCTCTGTCTCTTAGGCAAGATACTCTTTTTGAGTTTTGATTCCACCTACATTTTGATCTCTTGTCTGAGTCTTTTTTAGTGTCAACTCGAGAGTAAGGCCTATAAATATTTACGGAGGAGCCCTGAACCTGGGGCCTATAAATATTTAAAAGGATAATGTTGTTAATGGCTCAGAAAAATCGCATAGTTTGCTCCTCACACTGTACGATTCAAGATTGGATCGTTATCCCCTGCCTACAAGCTTTACCCAAGAAGTTTAAAAGCAAACAACCACAGTAGCAAACGAATAATATGTGTTTAATTATTATTATTTCGGTCCGTTTGTGACAACTAACAAAATATTTACTAGCAGGGAATATTTTTAAATTGCTTATTAAAGTTGCTTTTTCACAGCTTCAAGTCACAAATTAAATAGATAATTGATTATACTAATTAAATTTTAATTTTTAATCTTAATTTTAAAAATAATAATTAATAAATATTCAATAAAAAATTAATTGCAGGGCTGCGGTTTTGGTCAGCGACTTATACAATCTGCTGCAATTGCCAAGCAAATCTAAGACAGTTAGTTGTCTCTCAACAAATCATGTCTACATGCACGACTTTTGCAGCTTGTCCTGCTCTCATTTCAGAGCCTCGTCACAACAACTTCACACAACACCAACAAAAACAGAAGCAATGGTTTTTGCATTGTCCGGCTATGCCTCTGAATCGGACTCCTACTCCTTCACCTTCGATACTTTGTTTATCTTCTCTCTACGGTGCATACAATTTCACCACTTTCATGTCTTTCTCTTTACTTCATAGATAACATTGCTTCAAGGTTTGACTTTTCGACTTGTGGGATGTTGTCTGTATTAAGTATTTTAACGGGTCTCGACAAGAACTGGGAATCCCGGGGAATTCGGATGGCCATAGTTTTGGTCCATTTGGCTCAAATTTTGGATCTTGTTGCTTATTGAGCTAGTTCTTTGGAAGCTTGACTATGTTCTATGTAAGATTCTTTTGGATTGACGTTGTTCTTTGTTTGCGCAGAGATGAATACTACAGTTGGTCAAATTCTGTTGCCACTGGACCGAACCAAAACTCTTCACTTGGTCTGCTTCAATCTTCACTACCTCATCCCATATTTTACTGCTTCCAGAAATCTAAAACATCCTGTTTTATTCGAGTCAAGTGGCTTATAAATGCGGTTACATTATGAAATTTTCAGGTTAGGCATGCCCAAGGGATTCACAATGTATACGGAGAAAAAGACTCTAAAGCCTATTTTTCTGAAGAATATTTTGATGCGCACCTTACACGAGTTGGTTGGCAACAGGTAATGGCAGACCCTTTTTATGCTTTCCTTCATGCATTTAAGTCAGGATAATTGGGGAAGTTGTACTAATTTGAGTTGTTTCGGTAGCTTATTTCATCTTTTAATACTTTTAGATAAACCACAACAGGTTGAGAATCTGCGAAAGGACGTTCAAGGATGTGGACTACATAAGAGAATTGAATTGGTTATCACTTCCCCTTTGTTAAGGTATTGCGAAAATTCGCAGCTGCATGTTACTTCCTAAAACCATTGTGAAAAATATTTGCTTTAGTTTCTTGCAGCTAATGGAGGAGCTTGATACAGTTTGGTCTCTAAATACTTATTCTCTGGAATATGAATTACACTCTACTAATCATGAAAAAGTGAGAGGTTCCCATGATTTTTTTTGCCAAAATCTTTTCTTAGACAATGACCCCTGTAAATGCATTGTAGGACCATGCAAACAGCAGTTGGTGTTTTCGGTGGTGAAGATTTGAAGGATGGTATAGAGGCCCCTCCTTTGATGCTAGCAAATGTTGGAAAAAGTCAGCATCCTGCAATTTCAAGTTTAAATTGCCCTCCAATCATGGCTGTTGAGCTTTGTCGAGAGAGCTTAGTATGTCTTCCATAATTAAATAATAGCTAACTGAATCTGTTAAGGGTATATACAGCTTTGTTCCAATGAATTTGTCATTTTGCAAATGATTGCTATATACCCTGCTTCTCTCAAGAAAGGAGATAAAAATACTAGGGGGAGTTTAATCATTATGGTAACTTTCAATGTGGAACATGTACGACATCTGTACTGAACTAAAATATAATGTCTACAAAATGGAATTCATATCATGTAATGAAAAACCTATCTATATTCAGTTGCTTTTGCCCTTATTTGAAATGGAATCTGCACATTAACTTTGATTCTTCTGAGCTACAGAACAGCTATCCATGTGATAGGAGAAGAAGCATCAGTGAATATCAACAGATGTTTCCTGCAATAGATTTTTCAGTGGCAAGTATATAATTCGTATCCACTCTGTTGAAAGTGACCTTTATCATTGTTTCATATCTCAAGTTCAACTTGGGTTGATATTAGCCGTTCCCTTTTTTATTTCTCCTGTCTGTAGATTGAAAGCAATGATGACATACTGTGGAAGTCTGATGATAGAGAGAAGCATGAACTAGTAGCTGCAAGAGGCCTGAAATTCTTAAATTGGTAACTATTTGGCTGTATTGCACATGGTTATGATGTTTCTTTAACAGACTTAAAAATCAGAGATTATAAATTAGTTGTGATGGTTTATAAATCATTGGGAGGAGTAAGCATCCTGGGCAGTTCACTCCCTGGTCGGTTGTTCAAGCCACCAAGGCCTACTGATACCACAGTGAGGATTGGCAAGTCCATGCAGGAGGAAGGAAAGAAGATACAGTTGATAACCAGGGAGGGCGATCAAAAAGATGATAAATTGTAGATCCCCCTTAATGGAACACCATAGCTTTTCCACAAATGAGTACTCTGTTTCCTTACATCTAATTGTATATTTTTCGGTAACTTTTATGGTTTTCTTCCAGGTTGTGGACTCGGAAAGAAAAAGAGATTGCGGTTGTTAGCCATGCAACATTCCTTAAGTGTACGCTAAGTAATTTCGGAAAGTATTGCCATCCTTCTTTGAAGAGTGAATTGAATAGAATGTAAGCCTTCATGATAATTAATGAACATTTTTACTAGTATCATTATAGGATAATGCAAATGTCAAATGTTCCTCAAACCATCTTCTTCTAGTCCAACGTATTATGTTGTTTGCCTCAAACTTTAAGCAGTTGTCATTTAACAATACAGATTTGGTAACTTGTCATTGAACCTTTTTGTTGATGATTGTCATGAGTTAAGTATATATTGTTTGAGAAGGTTATGTTTATCTTCTATTATTAGGTTAGGGTTGAAAGTGACCTTTTTAAACTTAATAAATACGTTTTCTGCGTTTTGGCAAAATGCTTGTAATAGTGCTATTTCTTTTGTATATTTCACAATTTTTAGCCATCTCTTCAACAGAATTAACACTCAGAATCCTAAAGATACTGATATTGTTATCAGAAAGTCTTGAAAAAGACACTCAATTTCCTGTAGAAATTACAGCATGATAGTGTAGATTTGCAAGTCGATTTCTTGTACAAAATATATGCCTTACTCTTTCATTGTGCTAATCAGGTCTATTTATTTGCAGCTTCGCAAACTGTGAGCTTCGTTCTTTGGTTCTTGTTGATAGATGGTGAGATGTCTTTGGGGATATTTGAGTGCATTTCAGAGAACTCGTGTACATCTGTTCCTTCTGCATAATACGCTTAGATCCCGCACCAAGCAGAAAAAGAGATGTTCCATCACACATAAATCTTCAAATGTGAAGTTGCTCAGGCCAAGTACACATGGAAGAAGTAGAGTCAAATACTTATCTAGTATCATGAAACGATCAGTATTCTTTGCCTGGTGGGATACGTTCTTCAGGATTGGTTTACCAAGATCGAAAAAGAGCTATATCCTTCCAGTTTTATGAAGCATCTGGCTCTGCTTTAAGGTTCTTTTCCTTGAAACAACCATCATCACCATCATCATCATCAGGATTGGTTATGCAATGTCTTAGTGCTAATGAAAAATTTGTCGTCTATATCCCCCGTCGTTATATCTTTATGCAGTAAAACTATTGGAAAGCCACCATTGGCAGCCAACCTTATTCGTATTAATTTGATGTCTTGTCCTGATTAACCATAACTAAGAGTGCAGATTGAAAAAGGAAAAAGCTCAAGCGCATGCCAACCAACCTTGTTCGTATAATTTCATGTCTTGCCCTGATTAACCATAACGGAAGGTGAAGAAGGAAAAAATCAAACGCATGCTTTTGTTTCTTTCGGTGTCTAACTGTAGTACGTAATATTGAAAGTGAAAATAAAAAATAAAAAAATGCATAAAATATTTAATTTCCGTTCTACAATTTTAAACGAGCTTTTTAAAATTAAAACGAGCATAAATTATTGTCATCTTCACAAGAGTTGAACGTTAAAGTCTTTTTTTAACTTTTTAAATACATAAAATTTTAAATAAATCAGATTATTCGTACGTTTAAGATTTTTATTAGTAATTATGTCAAGCCTTCTTATAATAGGTTTAATACAAGTCGGATCTATACTGATCAAGGTCTTTTTTTTAAAACTTTGGCTTATTAATTAATTTAAATCTTTTATTTGACTATTATGTTTATTTGAATCAAATAAAGAGTAAAATCAGAAAATGTAATTAATTATTGTCCGAAATATCTAACGTCGAGGTCCATGCTTCTGAATAACAAAGTAAACGAGCCAAATTACACCTATCCCACAGCCGCTGGAGCAACTTACGTAAGGAAATCCCCTTCTGAGCTCGGTCAACACGCAACTGCTTTTCACCGTTAATGGCTTCCGGTTCAATTTCAACAACTACCCCCTAATCACTCACTGACTCATCACAACTGCCACACCCCTTTGCTCGCCACAGCAACGGTGAAGACCTCGAAAGAAACGGTCAGTATTACCAATACTTATTCGCATTTCCTTGACAATGAGACACTTCATATTTATAATCAACTGAATCTAGACGCCACTCTTCTCTTGCCATAAAAATAGGATCTTTCGAGTATTCTATTCGTCCCTCCATCTTGAATATGGATGTGACTGCCACAGCTCCATTTCTGTATCCATTGCAGTGTTGTAAAATACTCCACCTGGTTTGCACCATCTAAACCCTGTTTATCTTCTGTTTCTTGATTGAATCGAAACTTGTGTACCAAGAAGCTTTTTTTGTTTCAAGGGATCTTCTTTGTTAGGCCATGACCATCTTTTAACGAGTATGCGTCTTACGTTGGTCAGGTGAGGCATGCACAAGGACTGCACAATGCAGCAGCAGCCGGGGATTACGCCTCTTTGTCGTCTTCTGAATTTTTTGATGCAAGGCTCTCACCTTTGGGTTGGCAACAGGTACCTGACAGGCACAGACGCCATCTTTAAGGGGAACAGATCTGTTCTCGAACCTTTGTTCTCAATGGATGGTTGAGTACAAGGGGGAACAGAGGGTAATGGGTAAGGGGAACCGAAGATCTGTTCCCATCTTTAACAGGCTCTTTTCATATCAACTTCTTCTTTGCTTTGATTAGTTAGTTGGTACGAATCCAAGTCCTATTGGCACTGAATACTTTAATAAGTTGATCAAGGCCTATTTGGCACTTTTCAGAGATTCATTGTATTTGATTAGGAAGTCGTCATCCAAAATATTACTTGATTATCGGAAAAAGCTGAGTCCAAGTCTTTAGTAGCCGGAAGAACGATGAAAGTTGATTGGGAATTTAAAAGAGGACATTAATGGAAGTAATGCTGGAGAAGTACTGTTGTCATGTTCTTAAGTGATCCTATTGGAGCTTATTGTTGCTTTTTTATGTTTTCGTTTAATTTTTCCCATCAACTGGTAAGAATTTTTGGTGATCTTTAGAAATGCTTGTTTAGAAGGTTTTGTCTCCCTTACGTACGAGAATGGACCAGATAAGTACAGAAATTGCAAAAACTATACAAATTCTTACTCGAAGGTCGTATCTGATTTCTTTTCTGCCATTGCAGAATTACTTGGAATAACTTTTACAATCTCAACAGGTCAGAGATCTGCGTAAGCAAATTCGTGAATCTGGGTTGTTGCAGAGGCTTGATTTAGTCATTACTTCCCCTTTGCTAAGGTATTTCATTTGAGTTTCTTAGAGAATGCCTCCTTAAGTTGTTAGGAAGTTGGATTCTGATGGATAATGCTTTAAATGAAGGGCAATGCAAACAGCAGTTGGAGTTTTTGGAAATGAAGAAGTGCATGTATTAGATGCGCCTGAACTGAAAGAGGAAAACATTGAATCCCCAACTCTCAAGTGCCCACCAATTCAAGCAATTGAACTTTGTCGAGAGCGTGTGGTATGAGCGGTTTGCATTTTACAATCTTCTAAATTCTGCAATCCATTGGATTCCTTGAATGTTGTAGCAGTTTTAGTATTTCTTGTTCTTTGTTGCACTCAAGTTTCTTATGCACATCATTCTTCTTTAATTACAAGGGTGATTCCACTGAACATTCCTCCCAGAGCTGAAATGCTCCTCAGAAAGAAGGAGATTCTTTCTGTCTACAATATCTCTCATCTCCATGCTCCCCCCTCTCACCTCTCCCCTTTTGGCCTCAAAACTACCTTATGAGACCATTCTATTACAGCTCAGCCCTTGTGCCAACTCAACCCCTAAGTAACTCACTCCTCTCAACCCCTCTTTCTTTCTCCTCGAGCATACTCTCCATATCCTAGGCTTATTCATGTTTATGTTATTCTCTCCCCTTTCTGCAATACCCTCAGACATTGGTCCTTATTAAGTTTTTGGCTCCTTTGTTGTCCCATATTAGTTGGGGATAACAACTAAGGCAAGGCTCTTGCCTATATAAGGAGATTGCTACCTCCTTATTTAATGCACCAAATAAAGTCAATGATTTGTATAATAAATTTGACTCTAGTTAAAATTTTCTTTTGAGGTGAGAGTTAGAGAGTTTGTTTTGTGTATTTCTTTGTATATGTATTGGTGTATTAGGAGATTAATTGAGAGGAAAAATGTGTGATTGCAAGAATTTTTCACATAGTAGATCTTGTTCTTGATGTCCGTAGTTTTTCTCCGATTTGGGAGCTTCCACGTAAATTCTCTTGTGTTATTATTTTCTGATATTTTTGTCTATCAATTATCCTTGGGTGTAGGTTTGAGAGGTATAAATTCCTAACAATTGGTATCAGAGCCAAGTTGTATTTTTCTTGAAAATTCTAAATATGCTCTGTGGTTGCAGTTTTGACTAATCTTTCACATCAAAAAAGATTTTCTTAAGAAAGATTCATTTGGTGCGGTGGAGTTTTGGTATGATAATGTTGTAGTACATGTCTAGGAAAGTTTTGGCTAAGGAAAGACTTAGTATTTAAGTGTGTCCATTGTGACTCACCTCTCTTTCTTGAGAACTTTCCTGATGTATTATTCATTTTTACGGTAAAATTCATCAAGGAAGAAGAGCACAAGAAAAATGTCAAGAAATAGGACTTCGAATTCTTTTAGATTTGAGGTGGAGAAATTCGATGGGAGAGTCAATTTTGACTTGTGGCAAGTGCAAATTAGGGACATTTTGATTCAGTTGGGATTACACAAGGCATTGAAA